>JAAOAQ010000262.1:0-140572 GCA_013396025.1 Fusarium phyllophilum | reverse complement strand
TAATACCTTAATATGCTTAGTATAATGCCTTATATATTCTATAAATATAAACCTAGTATAGACTAGTTTACCTGTTTAGAAAACCTAACTATTATATTAAAGTAAAGAAAAGTCTAGCTTTAATATATAGCTTAAAGTAAGTTCTAAAAGCCTTATATTAATTATATAAGGTAGTTAAAATGTAGATAAAATATAACTTAAAATATAATAAAAAACACATTATGTGCCCTTAAAGAGGATTTCGTCAGGGTGATCTACAAGAATTAACTATCCTTCCTAATGCGGCTCAAATTCATTATACTGCCATCTGATTAGCTGTCAATCCAGCGCACCAGCACTCTTGGCAATATTGGCCGTTTTACTATATTGATTGATAGGCTAATACTATAACATATCAGCAAGACATATTAAGCTAATGCACTAAAATGTCTGATTAATTTGAGCTCTCGGCATTTTATCATAACATAGGATAGAATAATAGTCATGCTTTAGACAAACACTAAGCCCTCGATGACAATCTAAACTATTATTCATAACTGCCAAATGCGAATTTAAATTATTACTCAAGTGTTATAAGGCAAAATCTCAGATAAAGAGGCCTGTATAACATTCTAGATCTTGTAGAAAAAAAAGTCATTAGTATAGTTCTCGCCTATCCACTCGTTTCTTGAACATAGCGATTCGCTTCATTACCAATGTACTCCTGAATAAGAGTACAGTTACAGGTTCCATGCTGGAGCAACTGCATCTTGAGGTCGTGGACCTGATGAGTTAGCTCCTTGACACATTCCGTCAACCTGTGATTCGTCTCCTGCAAGCTCTTCTCCGCAGACTCAAGATTCTTCTCTTGTTCACGCTGTTTGATGCGGACCTTTGTCGCAGCCCGTTTGTTCCTCTCCCTGACCTTCTTGATGTATGAGATGTCGGTCTTGTTGGCCGTGTCGCGCCGGTTGATAGTCGGGGGAGTTTCCGCTTCTCTCTGAACACTCGCGGTGTTGATGTCTTCGGGTAGGCTCATCGTACTCTGTACACTGGAGCTCACCCTACGCTTCTTTGTTTCAGGCTGTGTTGGCAGAGGGCGGTAGTGCTCGGTGTCTTCTGGGGAGCTCGGCACATAGGTGATTTCTGAGTAAGTTGGCCCCTTGGTAGATTTTGGATGATACTCGATGGTGCTGGTAGAGCTCGATAAATTTGTCGATTCTGATCGTAGTTGAGGTATGCAAGACTCAGGATAGTACTCGACGTTCGGCGGAGTCGTGAGGCTTGTGAATGACGAATCATGCTGGGGTGTCGAATATGGCTGAGAGAACAGAGGCTCAGACCACCCGACCAGAGTCGGATCACTGAGGTATCTGGGTATGTACTCTGCAGTTTCGTTGAGGGTATACTGAGGATTGTTATCGTTGGAAGCATAGAACCATGGAGCTCCCAATAGATTAGTGGTGGCATCCAGGTTCTCAATCGTCGATATGTCGAGCGCTTGATCTGTATGTCCACCGGGGCATTGGTCCATAATGAAGACTAAGAATACATCTGTTAGAGACGTTGCGATGACACAGAGATACCGAGAGCCCCATTAATATTGACAGTGGTCTTTTGCAAAGCTCATGGCATATTCATACTTACTTTGACTTTTCTCTTGTATCTTAATCTTAGTTAATTTCTTTGCTCTGTCTATTCATGGAAAACCCCAGTCTTGAACGATCGATACCCAGCCGCTTAATAATATAGTCTAAAAGCTAAATGGGGGCATGCGAGTTTTTTTATTTTCACGACAGCATCACTGGCGTTTAGCATATTATCTTATGGGGTTTGTTATAAATACCACCGATTGATAGAAGGACATCATGTTTCCGGCAGATAGAAAGGGTGCGTTGCAGTGCTGTTACTGCAAGGGACGTTACGAGCAGGCATGTCCGTCCGTGGTCAATAGTCATTAAGTCGTCATGAGATGTCAGATTCGGTTGGCCCACCTACCCCGCTCTAACATCGTATCGATTATCACATTCAAGGTTCTCTAGCGTATATCATGAAATCCGCTAGTTATCGGCAGGGTATTGTTAGGCAAAAAAGGATCAATATTAGTCTTGGTGCATTCGGCCGAGATGTCAACGGGCGGAAATCGCTAGTGAATTGATTTATGCTTCTGTCTTCAATTCACAAAAGCGTCGATCTTAATTGCATCAAAACACTCATCACTTGCATTCCAACGCCCACAAGGATCCGGGATAGTGCTACTGCACTGTAATATATTACTCAGCCCATGGGATCATCGTTGAAAAGTGATGAGAGGGGAGGCTAGTAAGCGAGGGTCTTGGAAGCCGTGGCTTAAAAAGCTTGACGTGGGTTGTACCTGCACCATAGTAAGCAATTGCCTCACCCACCAATAGAGCGTCACATAGCCCCTGCTCCTGTGGACCCTACAAAAGATCTGGACTCATCTTTGGCAAACCTAATCCTGCATGAGGCCAATCAAGAGAGACACGGAGGTAGCGCCGATAGTGGAAGCACCTTCTGGATGACTCCACAAGCTGATGCTGAAGATGGTTTGAGCGAAGATCCTTCGTCCATCAGACGGAAACGAAGATGTTTCCGAAAGTCAAGCTATGACCTGTCACAGAATGTGATGGGCGGGAGTTGTTTACCCGCAGTGTATTGGACCAGTAGCTAAGCAACAAAGTTTCAACGGGATTTAGCGCTATCAAGCCAAGATATAATGTCGATTCCTGTCGCGAGAATGACGTTGCCACGTCTCCTGGCTCTCAGCACAAGGGTCTCGGTATCCCACTCACGCGTAATGCGTCGTACTGTATCTTGATTCAAGACTATTCTTGCTTCTGATCCGAATAATGTCACCATAACGGTAGTAACTTGAATGGAATCATGGCAAGACGCGCTGCTACCCTGGAAACCACCGAGCTCGCGGTGCGGACTCCGACGCCAATAGCATCAAGCGTTTGCCTCGTGGAAAAAGGAGCCCTGTCACTGCTAACACATCTCGCAATGATATTGGCTACAATGGTGGAAACAGGGGAGTCCGAAAGGCGCCAGTCTTGTAAACTAAAGATGATATCTGGATCACCATCAGGCATGTCGCCAACCGTGCAGACAGCGGGCGGTACGATGCAACGCAAGCTAGTGGATGATCAGTCCCAATTTCACTTAGAGATTGTAACAGTATACTGACTTGTACTGGGCGGTCCAACACGACCAGTGCATGGAAATCAGGAATCTCACGCGACCTATCATGGCTAGAACCAGGTGGCCTTCAGGAAGTGATTTCCTTCTCATATTCACCATTGTCTTGCCACTCCTCGTATTATGAGACACCTTCAGGGGGTCAAGGAGGGTACTGACGGTCTGCCCAGAAGCCAGCAGTTGCGATACAACGGTATTCCATCCTCTCAGGTCCTAGAACACAATCGGATACATGCTGACGAGGATCTATTGTCTAGAAGCAAGGAGACAGGAGTAAGAATAACACCACAAGGAGATGGTGTCGAATATGAGGATCCACAGTTGGACCCAAGTATCCGTATGGAGCCGAAGCAGCTTTGGGCACCAAGTCTCCCCTGCATCCTGTAATTCGTGCCCTTGCGCCAGTCCATGTTCAACTTCCATGTAAGGACAGTTGGGCCGTCCGCTGCAGGGACTGATATTGAATGATCCGAGCCTAGGATAAGCCTAGATAGACCCCAACGCGAATTCCTGTCCAGCTCAAGGGACCCAGACACACCCTGAAGCAATACCGGGTTAATCCAAGATACACAGTTAAAGTGGCCCATAGTATTGCCGCACTCGCACTTATTCCATAGATCAACCAGCACATGAGATACCGGCAGCGAAACAGTCACCAACATACCTGCCTGCCAGTAGATGACCGAATCTTAGCAGCCAGGCACGTTGAGTAGAAGTAGAGAGTAAAGTCAAGACATAGCAGCCACTGCCAGCCGTAGAATTTGTGTAGCGGGCAACCTAACAAAGACTCTGTACATAAGCCCATGGGGAAAAGTGACGTCGTCAGCTAGAGCAGGATCACTCGAAGTCCCATATTCTTTGACGATTAACTGAGCATTCCATGCTGTGATGCCACTGGCGATACTGTCGTTTGGGAATGGTAGTACAGCGATGGCTGTAATCCACAGCTGTCTTGCCGGTTGCCGAGTTTTAGGATTCTCAACGTCCTCGTCGCCAAGGCTGTCTTTGTTGGTGTCTGGCGGTTGGTGCAGCCTCGACTCTGCGCGCACATCCCGTGTGGTTTTCAACAGGGCTTGCTGCGAGAAGGTCGTGATATACAGGCCGGCGAACGAGGACTTATGATGTGAGATAAATAGCGATTTTACAGAATGGGATTTGAGTGCAGTTTTTATCTTATTTACCTTATGGACAGAAAGTTCTAACCGCGAGTAATCTCATCACCACCGGTCCATCATTGATAACAGTTACGCGCGTCACAGAAACAACAAGTAGTTTGTTCACGATGCATCCGTTGAACATATAAATTCTCTCTGCATGATTTCTCGGGTTCTTTTCTAAGAATAATACAAAGCCAAAGTCGCTTTTCTTTTTAGTACTCTGCTTCAAAGTAAACGATACAGTTCAGCGTATTAGTAACAGGGTCTGATGCCCAGGTCTCGGAGACATTGATTACTTATTTTAAGTTCATGTTCCTGACAGCTGATGCTGACATCACGCGCCTTGCTCGAAGTTTAATACCTGATTTGTCCTATGAGTGATCGTATAATATGCATAGTTTGATATATGCTGAGTTTATATTCAAGTATCGCGGCATTGATTGTGTCAGGAGAAAAGGCTCAATCAGCACAAACATCTCAGCAAGATGCTCCATGCGTATTGAATGAAGCACTCATCCAATAGTACTACTACATGAGCTGTGCGAGAAAGTTATTTCTAGAGAGCGAAGTGAGTTTCCGATCATATATGTCAGCAGACTGCAATTTAAACATCTTGTTCCAAGACGCCTTGCGCTGAGTTTATATTGATTACACGCTAAACACCCCAATGCTAACAATAATCTTCAGGCATCGTCATCTTATCTGTCATGCTGTACAACTTACTCATTCATCACAGATGATAGTTAAACCATTTATGGTGATGGAAGTCCTGAATGGCAGGGACAGCAGATTTCGCCAACAGTCGAGGGGGCAATTGCGTCACTGTGAAGGTTTAACATAAGGCTCTGTGATGAGAACTCTAAGGCGAATTGACGGACCTCTACGTATGTATGTTTAAACTTCTGACAGCGAACATTTTGCGCTAATAATTCACTACATAAATCTCTCTTGCTCTTCCAAAATCTTTTTCCAGTTTTATTTAATCCTCATTAATGTCATTGGATATTTGCATTCACCAATCTCACTCCATCCCTACTCCTTTATCCCAACTCCTTTATCCCACTACACCACATTGCAGATATATACAAGACTGTCATATATCAAAGCGGAACACTATGCGCGTCTTTCTCATCCAGACCGCCAAGGGTCTTTTTTCCTCTTCGGGCGGTTACAAGGCTAACAATGCGCTGCTGCGCTACCTCTCATCTAGAGGCCACTGTGTCCGCCAGCTATGCTACTCTTACCGTGGCGAGGTGGAAAGCTATATGGATAGTAGCGATGAGGGTGATTCACGACTCTGTACTAGAGTTTTGCACATGCGGTCGGAGAGCGACAGGCCCGGACAAGATGTGCAGGTGCATGAGCTCTGTATGGAAGATGGTGTTGAGACGCTGGCACTCGACAGCGAGGCTTTTGACGCTGCGTTTGGTGGCAAGTTCGACTCATCGAACCAACTGGCTAGGATTTCAGCCGAGTATATCGAGGTAATTGATTTCCTCTCACTTGAGGTTAGGATCTAACATTGCTGACTACGTCTCCGTAGAATGGAACTTCGCCAGGACCGCTCATGGATTTCATCTCCTTCCTCCAAGAAGAGATCAGACGTTTTTCTCCAACGCACATTATCTCCAACGACGGCCTATCAATGAAAGCCAGTCTCGCCTCAGAGCTAGCACATCTATCCATGTCTCGGATAGCCGTTGTGCATACAGCCGAGCAACTCCCCTTTGGCCCCTTTGCTGGTGGCTTGCCCGGCCATTCGAGTACAACGCGCGAAGCAGATCTTTTTAAACAGCTCGACGGGATCTAGAGCGTGTCAGAGACGATACATAAATATGCGCTTGATCACGGCAACCTGCAAACGCGCTTCTTGGTGCATCATCCTTGGACGTATCTGGTGGGGAAAGATCATGCCATTCCAGATCAGGTCTTTAACTGGGATAAGAGGTTTGTTGGTATGATAAATCCTTGTCCGGTGAAGGGTGCCAGTATCTTGGTGGACCTGGCAAGAAAGTGTCCGCAGTTGGAGTTTCTGACTTATATGAGTTGGGGCGCCGATCGTACAACTGTGAAGAATATGGAAAACTTGTCTAACATGACGTAAGTACCTCTATTGCTGATGTACCTTTAAACTTTTAGGATTATCTAACTAGTATGCAGTGTCCGTCCATGCTGCGCAGTAGAAAAAGATCTCTGGCGCGATATCAAAGTCCTTGTCGTTCCATCACTATGGTGCGAGGCCTGGGGTATGGTGGTGGTAGAAGCTCACCTCCGGGGGATCCCAGTTGTGTCATCGAATGCAGGTGCGCTGTCTGAGTCAATGCTTGGGATGGATTATATCATCCCGGTGACTCCAATCACTGGACAGCGCGACGAGTCGGGGCGATACACTATACCCGAGCAGGATGTAGCGCCATGGGTCAAAGTTATTACCAAGCTCATGCAGGATCGGTCCGAGTATGAGAGGGTTTCGACCACCGTACGGAATGAAACGATTAAATGGTTGAAAGGCAACAGTGAGGCGGGTATCGAGACATGGTTGATGGGTGTGAGGACAGAGTCAAAGATTAAACATGGAATGGATTGACATTGCAAGGTTCGTTTTACAGCATATTTACTCTTGCTTAGTTCAATACACGCCAGCAAGCATGTTTTATTTCAACGGCACTCTCCCTGTCTAAAAGCGACTTCACTGAGGCTTGTATAGCACTCTTAACTCGACCTTCATAAAACGACACGGCACAAGACATCAGAACTTTGAGGATGACTCTTATCGCTCATCTGATTCAATGAGTCAAGTTGAGAATATTCACCACTATACAGCATGATATCACAAGATGATGCATGATATTAACGATCTGTGACATTCTGTACTGACTATATCAAACCAATCTTGTAGCCATTGATACCAATCTGATACTTCTTTTCCAAAATGAGAGATCCCTCAAGCAATACCAAGCAAGCCTTCCCAAGGCGAAAGCTGTATCTCCCCCGTCCTGGGCTTCTCCAAAGACAAAACATCATAACTCCCGAGAGCCCAACCCCTGACCCCCTCACCTGCTGGAAACGTGAAGCTCACCTGATCCTTACTAAAGTTGAGGATCGTGACGGTATGTCTGTCGTTGCTGATCCTCTTGAACGCAAAGACATTAGGGTGCGTGGCATCAATGATCTCAAGGTCCCCATAGACGAGCAGGTCTTTGAACTTCTTGCGTATCTGGATACTTCGCTGCCAAAACCGATAAGGTGACACAAGCATGGTATGGTCATTTGCCCGACCTGCAGAAGTCTGTAGAGCTGCGTTGACGATGGTGTAGTCGTCGTTCACGCGCATCCAGGGCTTGACTCCAGCAGGGCAGAAGCCGCCGTTGGATGTGGAGTCCCACTGCATAGGGGTCCTGGCATTGTCACGTGCTTTGAGGCGTAGAAGGTTTTTGGCTTCTTTCCTTTCGCGGGATCCTTCTGGGAACTTTGCGCAAACACTATACGAAGGAGATCATGTCAGTAAATAGCCAAAGTGGATGAGAGTCAGGAGACTTACTTCTTGATGTAGGAAATAGACTCAATGTCTATATATTCATCTAGTGCCCAGGACTTGGGTACGTTTCGCATACCAAGCTCTTCGCCCTGATAGACATACAGAGTACCAGGGAGACTTGTCTGCATGATGGAGAGGAGCTTGGTGCCTGCGACACGATGCTCATCCGAGTCGTCGCAGAAACGCGTGACGGAACGCGGCTGGTCATGATTCTCGCAGAAGAGCGTGTGCCATCCATCTTGACTAACGAGCTTGCAGGCCTTGGCGACTATGTCCTTCAGCTCACAGACCTTCCACGGCTTATTGCTGAAGCGGCCTTTTTCGGGAACGATGTCAAGACCGATCATCTCAAAGGTGAAGATCATATTTAACACGCCTTCTTCAGCCGCGACCATCTTGAGTCTCTGCTCTTCATCCTCAAGGTACGGCATCTCGCCGACCGTGAGGGTGTCGTACTTTGAGAAGACGGCGCTCTTCATCTCCTGCAGATAGTCCATGAGCCGGACCCCGTTGGCGAAGTAGCATTCACCTGGCTGGTACTTCCTGCCTGGGTGACGGATCTCTGCGTCAGGGAATCTCTGGTCTTTGGAGATAAGGTTGATGACATCCATTCGGAAACCAGCGACACCCTTGTCGAGCCAGAAGCGCAAGATATCGCAGACTTCTTCTCTGACGAATGGGGTCTCCCAGTTAAGGTCGGCCTGGAACGGACTAAAGAGGGAGAGATAGTACTCATCCGTCTTGGAGTCATAGGTCCAGGCTGATTCAGTCTCGTCGAAGAGGCTGCACCAGTTGTTCGGTGGCTGCCGATTACCTTGGCCGTCATACTTTGGCTTGCGCCAGATGTACCAGTCTCGTCGCGCGCTTACTGCGGACGAGGCTGAGTCGATGAACCAGGGATGCTATGGCGTCAGGTGAAATCAGTCCCGTTAAACAGCACACAGAGTTCGAAGCGCTATCTTACCTCGGTCGAGGTGTGATTGACCACCAGATCCATGATGAGTTTCATATCGCGTGCTTTGAGCTCATCGATTAAATGGTGGACATCTTGCATGGTGCCGTAGGGGTGATGGATATCACGGTAATTGGACTGTGACCAAGTCAGTGAATGCGAGGCTGATTTCATGACCAGAGTTGTCGTACAATGTCATATCCCATGTCCTTCTGTGGGCTTTCATAAACTAAAGCGTGTGTTAGATTGGCAGCGCATTTCTACAGATAGTTCAGGTCTTACTAGGTGAGATCCAGAGAATGTCCACTGTGAACACACACGCGTTAGATCATGAGCATAGGAGGGGGTGAGTTCTTACCTCCTAGGTCTTTGAGATAGTCCAGCTTAGCGGTGATCCCATTGATGTTCCCAACACCGTTAGAGTCGGTATCAAGGAACGACGCAGGATAGATCTGACCACCATATAAGTCTCACGTAGTAACAAGGGGAAACGAGTTCAAACCTGGTATACGATAGCTTCCTTCCACCACTTCCTCTCAGGCACTTGTCCAGAAACTTGACTCATTTTTGCAGTGTGAATGTTGGCAAGATTGAAGTTTGATGGTCTTTGATAGAGTCCCCCAAATCCAACCGCACGTTTCTGAGGCAAATTATATAGCCACCTTTGCCAATGGCCAAGGCTGCCTCGAACCAGTTTTCGCACGATAGCCAGCATTTTCACGTGTCTAAGCTGTCAGAACCATCATAATGTGTCATTGTCTTTAACCGAGGGCTGTAGGTATTACGAATGCAGAGACGCAATCTACTTGTACGCGATAGATAGTTGCCTAATTGAGTGAGTGCTTTGACAGAAGAGGGTGATTGCATTAAAATCTGCCGTGAAATGACCCCGCGTTTATTACAGACCATGATGAAAATAAAAAGTCATCGTGTATATGAGATGGCCTGATACCCTTAGACTTTGTACGAAACTTTATGTTGATTTGAAATCTTTGTTAAGGTGATAATAAAATGACGATATCTTGAGTTGTCTTCATGTTTCGTATATGTAACCGGTATTGTTAGGGTTGCAGTCAATCATCTCCACTTTAATAGATACTGTGCTGAATGCATGAAATCAGATATGACTTGCGTCTAGAGCAATTCCGCTAGTCCCGTTAATCGTTCCGCACTGCACTTCAGGTGTTTCTGTAGCTTCAAGCACTCAATGTGGATTATTTTCTGGATTATTTTCACATACACCATCCTCAAATGGGACACTGACTTCTCTGTGCTGATTTAAGTTATCACCCACAAGTCTCAACTGTAAACAACACCGTGAATGGAGGTGGAGGTATTATTAGCTACCTGCGCTAACCTGGCGACATAACTCAAATGGGACACGATGCAGAAAGAGACCATCTGATTACGTGCTAGTGCTACCGGCTTATCATCAAGCGGTAGTTTTATGAAGACCTTCACGGACAGCCCGCTCGTCTGCCTTCACAGGCGGCATAGCCTCCGCTCCATCAGCAGCCAACCCACCCTCCCGTCTCCCGGAATAACCCCTCTGGCCCTTTTCGACACCGGGCTTATCAGCAACCGTATCTCTAACCTTATCAAACACAGAGTATGCTGTACTGGCACCGACACCCTCCAGACCACTGCGCTCCTTCTTTCTCTTTCTCGGATGGACTCCCCTGATCTCACGGTTCTCTTGACCAATCAATGGTCTGCCGTGAACGGTGTCGACAGAATTGTAGATATCCTTTGACGTCGAGCCCGGCATGTCGAGAGCAGGCATGCTCAAGGCTTCAGTTGTGTAGTTACCCTCGGGATTCGGGAGGAAAGTGTTCTCTGGTGGTGCGCTTCCTGGTGGAAATGTCTGGGCGTGATACTCTGGTATGGCATCGTTGCCTTGCTCATTACCTGGCTTGTGCTAGAAATACTGAGCAAATTAAGTACGTAGGTTGTGTACAGCTACTCACCCACTTGTTTACTGCAGGATGAGCTGGGTTAATGCGGGCGTGGAAAGGCCCTTGGCCGATGAGAGAATCAGGGTTCTTAGCCGCCATGTTAGTTAATGCTGTTGGTGTAGATGCGAGTGATAATACGTCGGGAATTCAATCACAAAATTTGGAGTGTTAAGACACGATAAATAATAATGGAGGAGAGTTTTACTTTTCGCTGGCTTCATAAACTTTTATAAAAGACATCCGTGGCGGGAGTGAGATCAGGGCGATGAGCGACATGACATCAAGCACAGCGTAATACTTGGCATCCTTCCTTACATCACATTCGCCGCCCAAATAATAATCGCACAGAAGAAACGTTCCTACGTGCCTGACGACGGCATACGTATTGCTTCCTCATGCTATCATCATCGTGACTGATGGTTAAAGCTTATGATATGTCAGTAAGGTGACTATAATGTTGACGTCATGATAGCAAAATATATCTATCACGAAGTAAGCACTGTTCTTTAACGCGTCTTCTTCTAAAGGCTAGTGCTGATTAATTATAACAATTAAATCGTGAAAAAGACAGCAGTAAAGCGGATATCAATCTATGGTTGATATGGGCATGAGGATGGGGTTAAAGATTTGAGCATGGAATGGCACATGTTGGTGGGACTTTGCGGCGCGGAAGATAATTCAAGTCCGCGAAGCTGAGTCACTATACGGAATGATTGGCAACAGATTTGTTGTCACTCAGTCATTGAGCTTGAGTTCTCTGACGTATTGCACAGCCACGCGGCTAGTAATATCAAGGTATGACACGAATAACGCGCGCATCGGAGGCGGCGTCAAGAAGATATTAAATCGCGTAAGAGCGGAACATAGTATCGCGCGAACTCAGAGATAAAAGCCGCGCGGCTGTAAGTAATGCCAGGATAATAGGGCTGCATCTAGAATAAAAGTCATTTGAGAAATATATATACATATATATACGTTGATGCTTGCGGCTATTGCTAAATGACATAAACCATTTACACCATCTACCTGACTTCCTGTCGTCTTCATCAATCGACTCGCATTGCTTCCCAGCTCCTATTTCACATCTATCTAATAGAGAAAAATGACAATGGATACTCCTAACCTCGGTAGAAACATCTTCTACCTAGCTTGTCATGCGTTCCTTATCATGCCTCAAATATACTGGGGCATACGCCACAAGACTTGGGGTTATCTCTTTGGCATGTTTTGCGGGCATGTTCTCGAGATGGTCGGCTTTGCAGCTCGTATCAGAATGCACTTTGGTCAGAGTGGGTTTTTGACGTGAGTTGATCCATCCTGCACTTCCTTGGACGGTCCTAAGTACGGGAATCTAGATACATCGTCACCATAACTATAGGCCATGCATTCTTCAGTGCTGCCATCTACCTCTGTCTCGCTCGAATCATCACTGTCTACGGACAGAGCTACTCTCGTTTTAGCCCACGTACATATATTATCACCTTCATGCTCTTCGACTTTGTTGCCCTTGTCCTTCAAGCCACTGGTGGTTCTATGCTCGGTAGCGATGAGCGAGATACAATCAACGTCGGGCTAAAAGTCATGAAGGCCGGTCTGGCAGCGCATCTGGCAGCTATCTCAATCTTCGTGATTTTGGCAAGTGAACTTGCATTTCGCATTTTTCGCCGTCAAGAGGGCTGGTACCCCAAGTTTCGCCAGCTGCAACGATCTTGGAGGTTCAACTTGTTTCTTACTTGTAAGCACATTCTGATCACAAATTTCCCAAGACAACTCTAACAGAGCTCAGGTCTGGCGATTGCTACTGTTGCAATTCTGATCCGAACCTCGTACCGGGTTGCTGAGTTGAGTGCTGGCTACCATAGTGCTTTCGCCGAGAACGAGACCGCCTTTATGCTTCTCGAAGGCATGATGATTGTCGTTGCCACAACAGCACTTGCAATCGGCCCTCCCGGTCCTTCGTTTCAGGGCCGCTACCAGGACGCTGATTTCCAGTTGAAGAAAGCAGAACATGCTAAGGATGCTTCCGAGTCTGATTACAACTCACTGGAGCTTCCATAATATCTTCCAGTTAAGACTCCATATGGATATGGAAGTTCTGTTGAGCTTGGCTGAAAAGTAGTTTTTACATGTAACAGACTGGTCCAGAAGGCTTATGGAGGCTATGAGGCGAAAGCAAGCTGGGGACCTCGATCCTAGTTGATCCAATTCAATTCATATGAGGATATTAAAGAATCAGTATTAAGTGTCCCTATTCCGGATAGGCAACTCATGGTGTACTGTGACCCCTTTCTTCCCTATCTTCACTTTCTTCGACTTCTCCTCAGGGGGGTAAGCCAGTTGGGCCACACGTTGCCAATCCCCATCAGCCTCAAAGTCTTTCCGAATTGGATCCAGGAGCTCGTTGAGTGTCTTGATCAGCGCGGGTTTGATCATCTGCGGTGTCAAGATATCGTTCACGAAATCCTCTTTCAGCTTGGAGATATCTTCATAGACTAAAGTCTCGCCATCTCGTGTTTCAACCGTGAACCTTGGCTTGCCACCAGTTTTCAGTGACTCGACGCGAAAAATGACATGTTCTATAAACGCAATAACGCCATTTCCTTCAACCTGCTTCGGGGCGCAAACATCTTTTCTGAGCTTTTTGGTAACTTCTTGTGGAGTACCGAGAATATTGATCTTGGAGCTTGGCTCGCTTGAACTCATCTTTTGTGCCTCTCCGAGACCTGGAACCATGGCGTTCATTAAATGTGCTCGCACTCTGTACCCAAGCTTTGGCATATGATCGATAGCAAAAGTAAACAATTTCCGTTGATCTACACCGCCCAGCTCTGCGTCAACGTCGAGGTACTCCTCGTCAAGACTTTGCCAAATGGGGTATTCCACACTCCCCAGCGTCGGATTCACGCCTTGCTTGACGACTTCAGAACCAGCCTTGATGAGCTGTGACACGGTGACACTATTCGAGAATCCGAAGCGGTCGTCCTGGTATTCTTTGCTGTCCTGAAATGAGCTTCCCACTACAAACTCCAGCTTGGAGACATCGACCCTGATAGCCTGAAGACAACTTCTTATGAGGAGTCTGTAGTATTCGCATCGGTGTTTAATCACGTCAAGGGGCGCGTGGCTATCCATGTGTGCGTGCTTGTCGGCGAGAAGAATCTTGACATGGCACCCTGCGTGGAGGAGCTCGGCGATCTTGGCCATAGGCACGAAGTAACCGCAGTGTGGTTTTCCTGTTGGGGCGGTTCCCCAGTAGATCCGAAGAGGTCGTTTCTCTTTGAGGATTCACATTGTCGATGATCTCGGGGTTTAGGACTTCAGCCAAGTTGGCCTTGATGAGGGTGATTGATTCCTCTGGGGACATCGTGGTTGGGTGTCGAGCGGCGCGACGGGCCAGGGTGATGCGATCTCAGAGAAGAGTCGAAGGATTGTGGAGCAAGTGATAACATCTTATAATATTGATCTTTGATATCAGCGTGAGTCACGCCGACATTTGGTGTCTTGCCTGGAAGTTTAATATGAAGAAGGTTTCTTGCCAAAGTTTGATATCGGCGACCACCTAGTAATTTCCACGGAGGGGTACGCCCCGTGATATCCAGAATCATCACAACGTCATATCAAAGTTTACATCAGCAAGAATGCTATCTATCTCCGCGGTGGTCAGTCCGATATCAGGATTAGCTGGCAAATCCGAAGAAATGGTCTGCTCCTGTTGCCACTTTTCGAACATCCACGCCTTGAACTTTTCAAGAAGACTTGGATCATCTGCAGACGTCTTCTCTGTACCGAGAATCTCGCGACCGCGCAGCTTGAGGGCCTCATCTGAAGGAAACCCAGCGCCACGTGCAATCTCAGCGTCGACAAAGTCCACGAGGCCGTTCTCGAGCTCGCGTGAGCAAAAGACTGTAGCGGGGCGATCGTAGCGCGATGCGAAGGTCTCGATATACCCGTCCAACAAAGCCTGGTTGGTCTCAAAGGGTGCTTCGTCATTCCCGACGAATATTTCAACCTTGTCAGAGCTATGAGACGTCGTGGCTGCGCTGGACGATGCCGGTGAGGATGAAGTAGCGTGCAGCATTTTCTTGTTGGGGAAGGCGAATGGAGGAGCGAAACCGGTGCCGCCGTCGATGATGCTCCAAGAATTGATGTCCAGCGGGAGGCCAGGCCCGGAAGGCAAGATACCAACATCACGCTTGAATCGCAAAAGCCACTCGGCGTTGTCAGCTGCGGTCTGGTTCCATGGGTCGTCGCTGTAAAAACAATCAGTATGAGTCTATGAAAGGAGAGAAGATGGGCACTGACTCATCGAAGATTATGCACCGAGCCTGATGCTGAATCTCGGCATCGGTGGGTACATGACAGTTCGGATTGTTGAGTGACATGATGGAAGTGACGAAGCGAGTTAACTCGCGATTTAGACGTCGGTAACAGTTGACATCGGTCAAGAAAAACGCACCACCTTTTCCTGCAAGTATTTCAGAGCAGGGATGCTTTCGTGCTATTTCATTCAACTCCCGGCGTTGAGCCTCCGGATTCATTAGCTCATACGAGCTATTGGGGGTCTCGGCTTTCGCGGCGGTTGCGATGTAAGGGAATGGGGAGCGGCGATCATTCTCAATCAGATCTGTATCGATGCATCATGTCAGTATTCGATCATGTGTGGGGTTTGGTGGGAGCATATACACGGAGGAATAAAATTCTCAACCATCTTGAGCACTGGGGGGTCGAAGCCCCAATCTCCCCTCCAGGAAGCCATTGTGTCGCCCTTCCTGAAGTGCTCCGCAAGATGGTCAACTCGAGTCGACCAGTTCGATATCGTGATACCGCAAAAGCCGCAGCGTGATCGAATATCGGGACCAGTGACCTTCCAGGACTTCATGCTCCAGTCGAGGAATTTGACGTTATGCATAAGCCTTAGGTGTTGATTCAGGTGATCCTTGCGATAGAAGGTCCTGTCTTCAGGCCTCCTCTCCATACAGGCCAAGAGGTTGTGATAGTCAATGTGCTCATCGCTCGGCTCAGCCTCCCCGCAAAAGACACAGCAGGTCTGATTGCTCTCGGGATTGAGAACCCGAGGACCCTTGGGGGCACATATCCACCGTTCCAGAGAGAGATGTAGGGACTTCTCATGCCTCTGCCAATCATGCTTGGTCCCAAATGTGTCTGTACAGAACGTACACTGGAACTTCTTCAGGGCCACAGCTGAAGCGAGCTTCTCCTTACGCCTAGGAACGGGTCTTCTGCGACGCCGGTGGTGGGCGCGCTGTCGAGTCATGGATCCGAAGGAACCACCGCTGGACGTACCGGCACTACTCGCCGAAGAGACATTATAAACTGACGGGTTAGATCCGTCATCAGTGGAAGCGAAAGAGCGCGGGCTGTTCTGCCCCGAGGAAAGCTGTGAGTTCGATGCGACAGCACGAGCGATGGCGGTGACAGAGGCAGGTTCATTCTCGGGAGGTGAGTCAACCCAACGCTCCAGGGGGTTCATATTGCCTGTATTGTTCTGAAACGCAGGCGTATCCGGACGCCGGGGAATATCGATAGGGCCGGTCCACGTGTTGCGGACATAAGGAGAGGTTGACCTGGGTCGTTGGACCTTGCGTCTGCGACGAGCATTGGTGAGCCAGTTGGAAATCTGTGTCTTGTTGAGGCCGGTCCGACGCTGTAGTATCTCCCTGTCTTCCTCGTCAAGGTAGGGATGATCGCTGTGAGAGCTGAGCCAGTCTTTGAGAATCTTGAGAGCGTCTTTGGAGAAACGAGTACCGATTTTGGACGGCAAGCCGTTTTCTTGGGCGCCATGGATGGAGCGGCATATCTCGGCAGGAGAGGTCGTAGGAGGCTGGTGATGCTGGGAGGTTTCGGAGAGGGGAGCTTCCGAGAGAGGAAGGTTGCCGTGAGATGTAGGATCAGTGCACTCGCCAATGGTAGGCCATGGTGGATCGAAAGACAGCAGGTCATCAGGTAAAGAACCAACGAGAAACTCATCTGGTATGACGGCTTGCGAGTGGTCATCATCGAAGAGGTGTTGACACCACAAGTTCAAGTCATCGCTATCATAAAAGGGCGGAAGCTTGCCCTCATCTGGATCGGCAGGCATCTCGGTCTTCTAAAGCGGAAGGCAAAGAAGATGTCCAAAAGGTGCAGGGTCTTTTCCTGGCGAACCAACGTTTCGTTCTCCTGCCAGTCGGACACCCTATATGTTAATGTGACGGCAAAGGGTGACAGACAACACCAAGGCGCTGGGCGGGGTTTGATGCGGAACGGTGTGAAGGTAACTAATCACTCAGGTCAAACTATTTTCGAGGATTGTTCTTTTGCTGACACATGTGAGTGCAAGGGAAGAAGCATGGCATGGATAAGGTGAGGATGGTAAAGGTAAAAATCAAGCACCAGCCTAGTCGCTCAAGGCGCTATAATAGGTCGATAGTTGATACGGAAGAGATAAGTTAGTGCGCCCTTGTGTCAAAGATAAGTGGGCTCTTGTGGGGCATATGTGAAGCTAACCCGATACACTAGTCGAACTATTCTATAAACTACCCTAGAGACGTTTATTTGTCCCTGTTCATGTGGCTTTACAGGCGAATCCTGTTAATACTTGAATATCCAATGTGAAAATACATTTAATAAAAGACCAAGCAATATCTTTCTTAAGCAAAAGCTTAGTATAAGTGCGTACTCCAATACACTGTATGCGCCTCTTTACGGTCGCACACGACAGAGATCTGATAACTATTACACAGTACTCAAAAGTCTCAAACTGTGTAATCAAGCCTCTCGACTGGCTTTAACTGCCGCCCACTAATTCTTTACGACTTGGCTTGTTGCTGGAGTTGAGCAATGCAGTTGATATTATGGTATATCACTCCCACGATCGGTGAAGATAACGACATAGTCGGTGTCCTTTTGTTGATCCAGCGTGACAGCCTAGGAGTGATTATGGCCAGCTAGGGAGTAATTATTATAGCTAAAGAGAGTATAGAGGCTAAGGCATTTTATAGGTTTAATCTATTTATTGCGCTTATATAAAAAGTTATAAAAGTAGTACTAAACACCACTATCCCATAAACCCCTGCAACTCTGTAGAGGCCGATTTCTCGGAAAGGTGATGGAAATAGCAACTGAATCCGACAGAGATATTAACATTGGGCTTAGCGGCAGAGTTAATTTCCCATGCCTCTCTGAAAACTATAGATATAGTTAGTATAAGTATCTCTATAAATAGCTCAATTTCACAGCTGTCCTTAACAAGAGTCTTTTATCTATGCAATCCTTATACTTTATATCTACATGGCAGTGTTTGGCCTCCACAATGTCTTGCTCCGAGTGCTTTAAAGGCCACAGCCATAATGGACAGCCGACTGGAGAAGCCCGGGAAATGTTCGGACGACCAACCTATGTTGCTTCTCCACCAGATGATAAGCCAGTCAAGGGCGTTTTTGTCATCGTTCCTGATGCATTTGGATGGGTGTTTGTGAACAACAGTCTTCTTGCTGATTAATATGCCTTAAATGGCAATTTCTTAGTCTACCTTCCAGACTTCATGAATGGTAGACCAGCTCCTACATGGCTTCTTGTACGTCGGCACTGACGTGAGTTGTGATAATTAGTACTGGCTGGTTCTACAGGCCATTGTGGGTCCGACAACTGATACAACTCAAAGTCGGAACTGGATATGGAAGCCGTGGGTGACTCTGATTGCTCTAACAGATAATAGACTAACTTGGTACAGCTGGTACCTGGCGCAGACTATATACGGAATGGCACCCTTCTTCTACTATAATGGCTTGGCAGTTTCATCGCCCAGAATTCGGTCCTTTTTCGAGGCCCTCCGTTTGCACGAGGGTCCTGAGCAACGCATCAGAGCCGCGGGGTTCTGCTGGGGCTGTAAGCCCGTGTTAACGCTTGCACATCCAGAATCTATTACCGAGGATGGCATTCTGCTTGTCGATGCTGTTTTTCCAGGCCACCCAAGCGGCATGTCGCTACCTGGAGACGCAGAGGCAATTATCAAGCCTGTCTCGGTCGCCATTGGAGACAGGGACATTGTCACGTCCATGTCTCAGGTGAATGTGATGTAAAAAACTTGGAGGGATTTGGTTACGCCCACAGAGGTGGTGGTGTACCCTGGAGCCGGACACGGATTCTGCGTGCGGGTGGATGAGAAGAACGAGAATCTGTTTCAGCAGAGCAAGGAGGCGGAAAAACAGGCTTTGAATTGGTTTGCGACGCATTCTGGTTAAGTCAAGGGACTTTTGTGCGACACGGCTGAGAAGATTGAGCTAGACCTTTTAGGTTAGTGGTGTAGAAGATCACCAAGACACGCTTTGCACTACGTCATAGAACACTGCATGCAGTAACGATAATTTCTCCGCATTGTCCTCTGCCGTGCTTTGTGATCCTTCTAGGTCGGGTTTTAGGTTGATACATACCAAACAAAACGTCAACGTCGATCCACGGGCCAGATTATCACTAAGCTTTCGGCAGTTCTGAAGCCACAGACGCCATTGTGTAACGTTGCGCCTTAAAACCACTAAAAGTATAGGCTATTAAAAATAGTGTATAACAACTTACCGCCAAGATCTTCATTATGTTTCCAAAAAGGTGCTGTGCTGTGAAAGCTAATTTCCTTAAAAGCTATAAACTTTATTGCTGAATCCTTGGCGAGGACTAGTTGTCACCGGTTTGCTGAGGAACTCACGAGTAAAAGCATACAGGTCTTACTCATATTGCAAGATTTTCACTTCTAGTACATAAAGCCTGCTAATGCCTGCTGTTTCTATATAGCATTCTCTTACTGAGATATATATCTCTCACCAATTCACTCCCTCGTCGAAGACACCAGACACCCCGACTCTATCTTTTTCACTGAGGCCACAATATCCAAACGAGTACTCCCCATTCTGCTGCAATGGCAAACCGCCTTCCCAGTCCTCCTGGGTGTGCCGTGTCGCATGACATATTTATTCAGGGTCACAAGCAATTTACCGGCGCCTACAAACCACGTAAGAAAGTGGTGAGAGCCTGTGACAGATGTCGAGTAAGAAAGACCAAGGTGTGTACTACTCACCTGACCTAAGAACATTGACTCACATCACAAAAGTGCAGTGGATTCCCACCATGTACACGGTGCCAGCGGGATGGTTTTGTCTGCACCACCGAAAACGCAGCCAAGAATGATTTTAGGCGATTGTCGCCAGAGTATGTATCTCGGGGTTACAAACAACCACATTACTGAATGTGAAATCAGATATACAGAAGTGTTTCAGAAGAGGCACTCTGCTCTCAAAGCTACTATTCGAAGTCTTTACCTTATGGTGCGCAATGGAGACACTTGGGAATTTGATGAGCCTGAATTAGACGATCGTGGTGAGCTTATGATCCACGATATTGTCCATAAGCTAGGTCACGATCTACCATGCACTGAAGCGGAGTCACCAACACCTCCCGCGAATTTTAAAGATGAAGCGAGATCGAAAGAGAGTACCAGCCAACACAAGAAGGAAATTAAAGAACAAGTGGTTAAGGAAAAGACCGTGGTACTGGATGCTGGGTTACCCACGCCTTGCCAAGCTGAGCAATCGCCACCGGAACTACATGTCGATGCGTTTACGGATGATTCGAAGGCATCCATTGATCGCTGGGTTGGTAGTGAAACCCTGAATACCTCACCTCAGCACTGGGTTGATGGTTTCTATATGGACTTTTCAGCACCGATCTGGGGGGCAGACATGATGACTTTGCATTGGCCGCAGTCAGATTTCATATCCGAGGCCTCGGGCGAGAGTGTATTAGCTAACATGCCCTTGCTATTCCAACCATTAGATTTCAATGTATGTAAAAGATCTAATGGTTTTAAATATTCTTAAGAATAATTCTAAGTTATAGATAACAGGGAAGAGTTAATTAAGTACACCTAGTTAAGTTATAATTCAGATTCGCTATTAAGTGCGTCTCCTGCGTGTACAGAACCGTCTTTTTAAGATATCTACCTTTCTAAATTAAATTAAAAGAACAGAACTATTATAGCATTTAACTACATTCAACGTACAGAATATCCAAGCCAATTCTCAACAAGGTAATAACGTTACATACCTTACTTTTTTTCAAGATCTACAATACCATTCGTCTTATCTCCAGATTTTATCACTTAACAACTAGAGACTTTCAGTTAGACTGAAACTTGAGACCCGAGTATGCGATACTACTTACTGTTGTTTATTTGCGGGCGTCGCTGTCGGATGTCTTTAACTACTGTATTTTATATAATGTCATAAATATCCCGGTCCTTGTTGTGCTTGCTGGGTGTTGTATTATAGTGATTACTGTGGATAATCTCGATTCGATTGCCTGTCCATTTAGTTATTATTTGTAATTATATTATTTGCGATATCATTAAAATGGCTGATGGCTATGGTGTTTTATGAAGGAAATGCCTATTTGCATATTGCATATTGTAACTTGATAAGCAAACCGTATAGCAGGCCCAGTGATCCCCCTCTTTATCCTGACGTGGCGCGATGTGATTTGTTGCCTCAGAGTGCCTGGCTACCCTCAATGGTTTCAAGTCTGGCTTTCGGCTTCGTAATAACAAATCTGCAACTTCTCTAACGTTAATATGGCGGAAAATAACATTGATAAAGTCCCTAGTAGTCCTGAGGCTATATCGTCCAAGCGCAGCGCTCCAATACCTCGGTATATGGTTATCCATCGAGTGGAATGCCCTGGATCAATCCCAGCCCATTCTGGCCATCCTCCTCTTTCGTCATATCTTGATGTTCCACGTCTGTTTGTCGGCGATAACGAAGCAAGCCCCCTCAAGGGTCGAATCCCGGATGAGGATTCCCAGATGCGAGCCAAAAAGGATCCTACTATTTCGTTCATTATACACCGCACCTACAACTGTCTCGAGTACCATAACGCAGTATTTGAGGCCTTGCGGGAGATTTCAGCCAGCTCTGCGCCACATAATCCGAGGTCTCAATTATGTTTGTCGAACGATACTGATGGTGCTGTAGCAGAAGGAGAGTATATGGAAATTGTATCGAAGGATTTGAACAACGCAATAGAAGCAGTCAAGGAAGCAGACACCAAGCAAGACTCTGAAGACGAGTCATTGTTACTGGGCTGGGAACGAGAACATAACATGGTGGCGCCATACCTTCATTTCTATCACACTCAGAATCTGCTACGCGACCACGTCCCCCAGTTACCGGAGCGTCAAAGTCAAGACGTCAATCTCCTTCTGGAGTACCTGGACAGGGAATTTAGCCCCGAATATCAAGAAGCCAAGAACCTTTTTCTTAGCGAAGGGCTTATAAGCAGGAAACACTTTCACAAGCTATTTGGGCCGAGAGAGATACTAGTCACTGTGGAAGAGGGCAATCATGTCGCCATGGTTTCAAAATATCCTCCTCTCCCTGGTTCAAATCCGATACGGTTAGAATGCGAAATGTGGAAATTTAATGGCCGTTTTGCAAAGTCCAGAAGGATTATCACCATACCGTGGCCAAAGTATGCCGCAGAGGTGGACAAGGTTCCAATCAAGTCGCTCGGTATCTTCCCTCTTAGATTCGATCAACAACTTGAGCATCGTCTTAGAAAGCGTGGGGAGTTTTTCTGGCAGCTTCGAAAACCAAGATTAGTTCTTTACGATGCCCCAAGCCAGGTTCTCGATTATCGCATGGTAATTAGACCTAATCATTATAATGGTTATGTACTTACTCTACTGTGTAGGTAAATGGTCGATATATGGTTGATATCGAAACCTACCATCGTTTCCACAGACGAAACACCATTCAGAACGTGGCCACAGAGCACGTTGAAAAGTACCTACCATTGGAAGTCACAGAGTCAGCCTCACCTCCTACTGGCAGCTTTACCCTTCTACTACCGCCGACAATATATGGCTTCGGATTTCACGACAAGAAGTGGCGTTGGTGCCTCCAAATCTGATCGACGCAAATGCCACGCTGACAGCACCTTTACAGGAAAGCTTGTAATAGAATACGCGAATGATATAGTCTGGAACGAGGACTTGTTCCATAAGTCAGCCGTCCATGAGGATGACAAGAACACCCTAAGGGCACTTATTTCCGAAAACAAGGCATCTGTAGATGTCGAAGCAGGCCGAGACCGGGGTAGGTTAATCCTGTTTCGTGGTAAACCAGGAAGCGGCAGGACATTCGCCGCGGAGGCCCTTGCCGAATTAGCAAGAAAGCCATTGTATCGATTAATGCCATATGAAGTCGGTATAGAGCTTAACCAAGTTGAGAATAACATCAAAGAGGCGTTCTATCTTGGTGATATCTGGGATGCAGGTATACATCGAATTCCGACCCTATCAGACCCTGACTTTGGTTTCAGCTAATCCGTTCAAGTTATTCTTTTGGATGATTGTGACATTTTCTGGCATGAGAATCAACAACTAAGCTTGTTGGGGAATTCAATTGTCTCGATCATTCTCCAAGCAATAGAAAACTACTCTGGCATAGTTGTCTTCACACTGACAGAAAAGGGCAAGTTCCATTTTTTACAGAGTCTGTACTCGTTGGCCTTATTTGACTAAGTAGTGAGCAGATGGTCGATTTCACGGCGCCCTCCGAAACCCAACCCGATTGTCTCTTCTTTTCAACTTATCCGGTTGACAACCTTGCTGCTGGAAAACACCATTGGCGTATTCCGCCCAATAATTCGCAGAAACACTGCCTCATGGTTATGGGGCTTTCCAGTCGTGAGAAATCCAGATCATGCTACAGACAGCGAAGAAATTTGCATTCTATAAAAATGAGATTTTAAATGGATCTCACGTACATCAGGCGGCAGAAAGTCTGAAACTCCCAAGATTTGACTTTGAATAGACTTTGGACGAAGACTGAGGAAAGTTCTTCACAATTAAATACCTATATTTTTGCTTGCAGCAAGAGGCATGGAATCTCATAACCATTACTTAAAGATTACAAAGAGCATCCACAACAGCTGAAGTCACTTATCTTTAACTAGATATAATTCTTTGTCTTTGTCTTGATCTTATGTTTAGTAAAGTGCTTTTAGCTCTTATAGTCATTTAGGCATAATCACCGCGTTGATTGCATACTGACTACCTCCTATCTCTTGTAGCCAATATGCAATACTTCGTATATATCCAGGTTAAAGAACGACGATAACCCCGCAACTCAGGCCATCCGTCCAGTGCTACTTCTTCATCCGTACTACATCGCCTCCCTCCCTAGAAACCCTTCTTGGCTATCCTCTAACAGCAGAATGAGGCTCATCAACACCCGCACCCGAGCTTTTGAGGAGTTCTACGGCAGCAAAGTTCCAAAGTATGCAATTCTTTCTCATACCTGGGGGCAAGAGGAGGTTACATTCCAGGATTGGGCAGACCGAACATCGGTGATCCAGAAGTCGGGATTTGCCAAGATTATCGAGGCCTGTGAGCAAGCCAGAAATGACGACTACTCGTACATATGGGTTGATACCAACTGCATCGACAAAACTAGCTCAGCTGAGCTAACAGAAGCTATCAACTCCATGTTCGCCTGGTACTCCAAGGCAGATATTTGTTATGCTTATCTTTCGGATGTTCCGACGTTCAAGCCGCTATCTTATGCGAAGGAGTTCCGGCAGAGTCGCTGGTTCAAGAGGGGATGGACACTTCAAGAGCTCCTCGCCCCTGATTGTGTGGTCTTCTATGCAGCTGACTGGTCACGAATTGGAACCAGATCTAGTCTCGTTTGCGACATTGCCGAGGCCACAGGTATAGGTATCAGATATCTTAGGTCTCATCAAAAGACGGGGATCGCCGCTCAACAAGACTGGTCACAAGTTCGAAGACAGGTATGCCATGAAGCGTCGGTGGCTGAAAGAATGTCTTGGCTGTCCCGCCGTGAAACAACAAGGATAGAGGACATGGCCTACTGCATGCTGGGCATATTTGGTATTCATATGCCTCTCGTATACGGTGAAGGGCCCAGAGCCTTCTTCCGGCTCCAAGAGGAGATTCTGAAAACATCAGACGATCACTCACTCTTCTGCTGGTCGTGGGCCATGAGCGAAAACCAGGGCAGTCTTCTTGCCCCTAGGGCACATAGCTTTCTAGACGCCTCGCCCTATCAACGTCACAGACACCCTGTCAAGCCATCTCCTTACGCTATTGCTAACTCGGGTCTCTCTATCCGGCTTCCTCTGATTCAATGCTGGTCCTCATACATTGCCATTCTCAATGTCGAACTTAGGGCGAAGAACAATGTTGGATCGAGGAGCAATGTTGGAATAGCTTTGCAAAAAGAAGCCCTTACTGGTGTCTTTACTCGAGCCTCCTACCCAGATGTCCCCATTCCCCTAGCCTCTGGAATGTGCTACAAGGGTTCACCACTTACAGAAATGTTCACCCCAGCACAACATGGTGACTCAGAGAGCACGAGGCCGTCATCGCTCACCATCAAAACGCAATGTAAAACCGGTGCATTGCTATCTTTCGGCGGCTTTGGCCGCCACTCTGACAGATATAAATTCAGCACCATTCAAACTTTTCCACCAAACCGGTTCTCCCGGGACGACAGCATACTCGTGATATGCCCTATCGAACATTGCCAGGAACCCGGTCCCAACTGGCTTCGAAGAATGACTCAAGCGAGTGGAGGCTTCGCCGGGGCCACGATTGTTGAGTTTACCATGCCTCAAGGAGGGACGGAGATGATTGTCTTTGCCGTCACGGCTACAAAGGGGGATTTATATCTTATACCTCAGTGGCACTACTGTGAGCTCGGATGCTTTTTATCAAAGTCCGAGATAAGTGGTCTCAGTATGGGGAAACCTCTTTCTCAGGAGGCTTTCCACACCTTTGAAAAGATTATAAGCAATCCTGACTATGCCACTGATATACATGATCATGGCCCAGAAGGTCTGATATCTGTTCAACAAGCAGCTTGTGGGTTTACAACAACTAATTCATCTATGTTAATGCATTTTAACCTCTGTAAGAACTCGAATGCATGACTGAAATAATTTCATACTCCTCTTTAAATTTATTAGTATTTACATCAGATTTAGCAATTAATCCGCAATGGAATTTGAGCTTCAGCGATGCTGTTGGAGTATTGGCCCAGATAGAAACAAAAGCGTAATTCCTGCCTCTCAACGAAGTAAGCATTTCGTATGCCTTTCGACGAAGTGGGGCATGAGTCGGCGCTTGACAAGAATGAGGAGCTTGTGTGCTTCGGTCAGTACGGGGTAGGCTCCTGATGGCTTGTGAATGACGCGAAAATACATCGTCAAAGCTAATTGCGCTTGTGCTTGTTGGTTATGGGGATCCTGAGTATATTTATAGTGAGCGGGGGTCGAGTTGATTTAGCGGCTGAGTAAGTGTCATATCTCAGAGTTCCTTGCGACAATCGACTGATGGCCAGCAGGGCATTGGGCAATGATCAGCAAACCGGATCTGGCCGGCATCTCTTTCATTCAAAGCCAGTCAACAATTGGCATTTTATGCTCTCAATCATGTGCCACGATCAGCACCCCCAAACACGGCACGATACATATGGCAAGTCGTACACTTGTTCGAGTACTGCTTAAAGTGCATTTTCAGATAGACACAGCGGCCCCGATTGTCGAGCTTTCTTCTTAGTAAAAGAATAGTATAAAGGATCGTTTTCATAGCGTCAAATCAAGAGAAGTGCCACCGGGAGACGCTCCACAAGAAAAAACCACGAATGACATTGTTGAGGCTGAAATTCATTGTATTTTCCTTGTAGCAGCCAGAAGGTGGATAAAATCCATACTTGGACAATTCATTCCAGCCTAACGTACCATCGCACCTTTGGCTATCTTCCAGCAACTAAGAATGAACGACGCCACCATTGTGTTAGAATTACTTTATTATGACCGATCTTTCGCCACCTTGTGACTCAATATTCCCTAACCTTAACCAGTTTAACCTTTCCTCTAATAACAATACAGCCACTATATATAACTGTTTCTAATAATATTAATCTAGAGGGCTATAATAGGGGATTTAGGTAGCTATTTTATCTCTTAGTAAATATAATTAGAGTTCTCTTTATATATTAAATATAATTATTATTAAATAAGCTTATAAAGCTTATTTTAGGTAATTATATTAGATAGTTAACATACTACTTAAACTAACTTTATAAGAGTATTATTTTAAGTTAATAGTCCCTACAACTAATAGCTTATATCACGCGCCTTACACACGAATGACGCTACGCATTAATTTAGAACAGCTTGCTGAGAGCTTTTAATGACCTGATTTGCGAACCAATGGACTGGAGCTTCGACAGCTGTTCTCCGACCGAATCTGCTTGCTTCTTGGATTGACGAATTTGTCGATCACAAATGGTGGCAACCAGCCAAAGGGGGCGTACCTTACTGGCTGAGCCCCGTCCTAGTCATCACATGCATTAAGTTCTGGCAAGGATGTTACTAGGCCTGGATTGAGAATTGTGGTGTGGACACACACAAGCAGACGGCTGAGATATTCCAGTATAGTACCCGATGTTAAAGACGGTCTAAGAAAAGGAGGCCAAGAGGCTCTGTATGTCTCAGGTTCACCCTAAATCACACCTTTAGTGTGAATAGTCCTCATCGTCAATGTAGAGATGTTGAGGATGTGTGTATGGTAAAGGGAGTTTCTCATCGAAAGGGGCGCGAACCCACTCAACAAGTTCCCCGCTTCGGAACCGTTCCCTTTGCATCTGAGGCGAAGTCATTTGACTATTCCAGCATCACCTTCTCGTCATTAGAGGTGGCTCTAACACGGTCTGTCGCATTCCTTCAAGCGGCGATATTCAATGGGTTTAGGAAAAGTTCCAAATTAGAAGAACTAGTGCTTTTCCAAGTAGAATCTTTGTGCTTTAATGACGCTTAACATTTTTCTTCGCTTCCCTGAAACCCCTTCTGTATATTATTCAAGCTCCAAGCCTGATATAACGCATGAAAGCAAGGATAATCAATTCCCTCCAGCTCTTAGGCTCGTCGACAAAGAACAGGTATCGTTTTCCTTCTCAGTTTGTGGCACGTAGCAGGTGAGGACCTTTGGCTTTCCACTATTCAGTCCGACCAGTCGAAGACCAATCTCCTAATACAACCCTAAACTTCATCCCGCTGTCTTGTGTGATGAATTTTTACTCCATTTTACCAACGTGACAGTACTATTTGTGAGGGAGCTACTGTTCATCGAGTTGTTCCTTGTACCAAGGAGTACATGGGACGACCTCGCCACCTTTATGACTGCCCCAATAGGAACCAGTGTACAGATGTCTTTGTTGTCGAGGATAGGAGAGCCGCACCATTATCAATCACTCCTCAGAAGCCCCTGGATGATTCCCAGCCTGAAGTCGAATCAGACGAAGACGGTGAATTCAGCTCAGTCTTTGTTTAATGACAACCCTGAGAATGTAGTATGGCTGTGAAAGCTAGTAATAGCCAGCTTTAAATTTTGCAAAGTAATTAAAATCACTAAAGGATATTAAGATAGCTACTTCAAAGTGTCCAGAGTTACCGCCAACTAGTTCTCCTTATGTTCCACCTCAACTACACCCCCCTTCTCGTTCGCGTCCATCCGCCCCACGTAATTATCTGTATCTGCTTGCTGCAGATCGGTGACATAACGCTTGAACTTCCATGCCGAAATCCTCTTCTCAAACAATTCATCCAGCTGCTCCAAGCTTCGGCCCTTGGTTTCGGGAATGAAAAGATATGTAAAGATAGCCAGGATAAAGTTGCTGCCGGCCCAGATGTAACAATACTTGGGGCCCCAGTTGAGTGACTCGGGGTTGATGAAGTACGGCGTACAATACGAGCACAACCATGAAGCCAAGAAGCTTGTGCCTTGGGAGAACCCAACAGTCTGAGCTCGCAGACGCTGGGCGGGTATCTCAGTCTGAAGGGCCCATAGCACAGGACCTTGGCCGATGCCATATACCCAGGTAAAGACGATGCTCAACCCGACAAGGACCTTTCCAGCAGTAGGAGACCCCACGGGAGAAACCGTGTAGGCGACTGCCATACCTAACATTAAACCTGCATTGAGGAGAGATGTGCCAAGGAGAAGGTGGCGACGATTGAAGAAGCGAATAGCGGGGAACGAGAGCATATTTCCAGTGAGGGCGATGGCGAGAGATACCATGACCCACTTGAATGGTGAACCAATGCGAGCCTGGACAAAGAAGAAGACCGAGAAAGCTGAGATGAAGTAGATACCAGTACTAGCCTGTCCAACAGCTGTGGCAATGCTGAGAAGAGTGCGTCGCAAGTCGGTGCCACGAAACGCGTCAAGCAGCCGAGTAGTGGAACGCATCTCAGTCTCTTCCAGCCAAGCATTCTTCATAATCATGATATCCTCACGAATTCTCTCATCGTCGGTTATACCACGTAGCTTTCGGATCGCAGCCTCGGCCTTGTCGTCCTGACCTTTGGAGATGTAATAGCGAGGAGTCTCTGGTAGGAATATGAGTCCTACCGACATCATGACTGGAACAACAAACATGACCGCAAGAGGGATCTGGTATGACAAACGACTAAGCATGCCCTGAGTTCCATTGTCGACGGCAATACCGACAAGAGCACCGATATTAATCTGCAAGACGACCAAACCAATAGCCGCACCTCGAAGATACGCTGGCGTTGACTCTCCGATATAGACAGCCGAAAAGGTACTGTAGAAGCCATTGGAGAATCCAAGCATGATGCGACCGAAGTATAATGCGGCGAGATGCGTGCTTCCCATCTGTGCAGCGACTGAGACTACGCCGAAAAGCGAAGCGATCCAGAGACCGACTCGAGGGCTGATGAAACGACCGAAGTTGAAGATGAGGATGCATGCTGCTAGGGCGCCGAGACTGATGAGACTCTGTAGAAGGGTCTGAACTCTGGTGGTGATGTTGTAACCGATTGGGTTCGTGGGCTGTTCAGAGATTCGGTCAGGTCATCCAATCATTCAATCGTAGTGGAGGGGGAATACACTTACATCAACATAACCGAAGACAATGAGAAAGCCCGGCATAGATTGGAAGCCAGAGACAGCCGCTGAATCGAATCCATACTGGAATTGGGCCAAGGCGATGAAGAAGCAAATGGCGATCAATCGCTTCTCGCTCAATAGCGAATTGAGTTGACCTCTAGCAGAGGCCTGTTGTGCCTCCATATTGACGAAATTTTCAGTCAAAGAATCGAAGGTGATGATGGATAAAAGAGAGAACTCTGCATCAGTGTGATTTTCCTTGCATCAGAAGTGGAGAGGAAGGATCAGCGATATATCCTTTTATCACCAACGCTGCACGTTCTAGGCCCTGTTAGACGCGTCGCTTCGCTTCCCCAGATCTCTACCCCGCGATCTAGCACTCGGCACGATAACAAAATTTGGCTTGGCTTTAGAGCTGCATTCCCCAGCTTCACAAGGGTTAGTGGTAAATTTGGTGCCATCGGCGGTATGCATCCGACAGAACTCAACAGCCGAAGCGTCGAGGCCCCCCTCAGTGGAGGCTGACAGCCACTCCCGATGTAGCTAGTCTACAGGTATAAGACCTCTCTGAGATCCAATGAGCTTTGGAAGGTACCTCTCAGTAGAGTGCTATTGTTTACTGTACTTTCAGTTCCCTGTTCTTCTGCAAATCAACCTTACCCGTCGCTAGAGTAGCGAAATCACTGGCAGCATGGATATCGAAAGTGTTGTGAAACAGCTTCAGGCCATGGAGGCCAAGATTGAAAAGCTCACAGGTAATAATCACCTTTAAGAGTCATACCTTGACTAACCTTACTTGTTGCAGCTGAGGCGGATGTACGAAAGCTGCAGCATATCTACGGATATTACCTTGACAAATGTCTCTACAAAGAGGTATGCACAATCTACGACCGATTTAATCCCCGTAATACTACTAACACGATAAGGTGGTGGATCTGTTCTCGGACTCGCCAGATGCATACGTCCAGTTCCTAAACGGTCGCTTCAGAGGCAAAGACTCCATCCGTCGTCTTTTCATCGACCGCTGGTCCAATTACTTCGTCGGCGGTCGCAACGGCCCCATCCATGGCTGGCTTCTAGACCACTTCATCGGCCAAGACGTCGTCGACTTCCAGCCCGGCACAAACACCGCCAAATACCGCGGCAGAACCCTCATGAGCGCCGGCACCCACAAGACCCTCAATCCCGAATACCCCGGCGGCCAGCGTCAATGGTGGGAGGGTGGCGTCTACGAGAACGAGTACATCAAAGAAGACGGGGTGTGGAAGATCTTCCGGCTGCGGTACCATCCTTTCTGGCATGGGAGTGTTGAGAAGGGCTGGCAGGATGCTGATAAGTTTGTGCCCTTGTTTAAGGAGACGTATCCGAAGAATCCGCAGGGACCGGATGAGCTTTGGGAGGGCGGGGATTTGTGGCCTGATACTAGGGTTGTGCCGTTTCATTATGTGCATCCTGTTACGGGGAGGCAGGTGGCGGATGAGGATTTGCAGGCGCCTAAGTGGAGGGAGCCGGCGAGTAGTGCACCACCGGCGAGGGTCATTGATGACTGGACTGCTTGATAGACATGTACGTGTGGCTATAGTAGTAAACAATATTACACTTCATTGGAACGTTTGTGCAATCACATGTCTGGTGTAATGAGTGATGGATTGAGTCCCAATTTAGTAACAGCAGCATTTACAGAGAGCGATTTCAAGGTCACTAAGACCATGAGCAGATGATCATACAGCTGTTTGACTTGCTTCACATGTGATTGCCATTGTCTACCCCATCGGATCTATAGGAGATCACACGCATATCGCCTTTGAGGATGTTATTACCATTGAACCTTGGTTGCATTCGCTACCGAAACGAGTATTTGGTGGCTTGAGTAGCGATAAGCAGGGTGATGTCCGGGCATATCCACTCCAAAAACGAAAGAGGGGCTGGGACTCGTGATCTCGGCTTCATGGCCGTCGGAGCCATGGCTCCGAAATACAATGGCCAGCCACATCATTTCGCTAAACGTGAGTAGACATTGCGGGGAAGGGGTATGAGACAGCCACCACGACTCTGATCTGGCACTGATCGGTAGAGCTCCCCCGAATGGTAGAAAGCGATCGGTTAACGTTACGCTGATTTGTGATACGTCCCGTTGCCGCTGTGATGGAATATGGTAACGAACATCAGAGGGAGGAATGCCAATAGTCATATCATATTTGGTCTTACAAACTTGATACAATTGACAACAATTATCAATCTCATGCTCTCAACTATGAAGTCAATGTCTCTTTATGTTTTACTGGTGTTTTGTTTGACTTTAGGACGGGTCATTTTGACCCTTGTCAAGTTCATTCGTTCCCCTTTGAGACGAGTGCCTGGACCATTTCTTGCACGGTTCACGACACTATGGCTCCTCAAGCAAGCTTACTTCGGAACGTATCCTAAGACCAGTATCGAGCTCCATAGGAAACATGGTTAATAAGTCGCTTGCATATGTCAACTCATTCTGACAGCTAGACCAGGGCCCGTTGTCCGCATAGCACCCAATGAGTACAGCATCGACGATCCTGCGGCGGCTAAGATCATCTATGGAAGTGGTAGAGGCTTCACAAAGGTCAGTGTAACGATACTCTCAAGGCCACAACTGACTTACTTTGATAGTCCCCCTGGTATTATGCCAGCGGCAATCCCATTAATCCCCTCCCCAACATCTTCGCCGAGCCGAATCCTCATATCCATGCCCAAGCCAGACGCAAGGTCGCATCAGCTTACTCGATGACTAACTTGGTCCAACTTGAGCCTTTCATCAATAAATGCTCCGCTGTTCTTCGAGATCGATTAGAAGAGTTTGCCCGGTCTGGTACCTCTGTGGAGATATCGCACTGGATGCAGTGTTATGCCTTTGATGTAATAGGCATGATGACGGTGAGACGCACAGCATTTGGAAGTTAAGATATAGTTGGCTCAGTCTGGTAGCTCGGCAAACGATTCGGCTTCTTAGATTCTGGCGAGGATATACAGGGAATCATGTCGTCGCTGAGCCAGTACCTGGTTTACTGCGCCAATGTCGGAGTGTTCCCAGAATGGCATAAGACTCTTTTCCGCAGGCAGATGCGATCAAAGACCGTATCTGGTCTGAGTCATGTCAGAGAGTTTGCCAACGCTCAACTGGAAGAGAAGCGCGAGAAGGTCAACACAGATGAAGAAGCCGATAGCAATGCGGCAGAGGACTTTACCACCAAGTTCCTACGCTTACAGGCTCAAGACCCAGCCAAGATTACTAACGCTGATATTAGTTCAGTAGCCAATATGAACATTGGCGCTGGCTCTGACACCACATCTATCAGTTTGACATCAATCATCTTCAACTTGATCAAGCACCCAAGGGTCCTTCAGCAACTGCGAGCCGAGATCCAGGACCACGAGAGTCGAGGTACAGTATCAGACCCAATAACGTTCGCTGAGGCCAATAAGCTCCCTTATCTGCAAGCTGTGATCAAAGAAGGTTTACGGATGCATCCTGCCACTGGACTTAGCCTCGGTCGAGTTGTTCCGCCAGATGGTGCGACTTTGGCAGGACAATACTTTCCTCCAGGGGTATGTACCTCTTTCTTTGCACAGACATCTTGTGATGTGATCTGACTCTGATAGACTGTCGTCGGCATCAATGCCTGGGTAGCCCATGCCAACACCAAAGCATTTGGCCATGACGCCCATGTATTCCGGCCCGAAAGGTGGCTCGATTACCCAGAGCTGGTCAAAGAACGCGAAGCATATTTCATGGCGGTAAGTTATACTTTTAACACAACTCGCACTACGGCAGCCTAACTCTTTACTTCAAAGTTCGGCCAAGGCTCTCGTACTTGTTTGGGCAAGAACATCAGCCTCATGGAGCTCTCCAAAGCTGTTCCACAAATAATTCGGCACTTTGACATTGCTCCAGACACAGAGTCTGGAGAGCCCGAGTACGTGACGGAGAATGTTTGGTTTGTTAAGATTAGAGAGTTTCATTGCAAGGTCTACAGTAGACATAGACAGTGATAGTACAATAATTATTTCACCTGTATGCCAATCGTGATCATCGTCATGATGAACCAAAAGGGAAGATTGAAGAGATGTCCATCAGATCATCCAGAAATCCATTGTCGATAACTATATCTGCCATGTCGAGCTCGTTCAACCATGTCATCGCTAATTGATCCGTGCTTTGGTCAAGGGAAATCCTGTGTACCCATTAATATCACTTCATGGATGCTGGGTAAACTACTACGTACCGTTGCAGCGGTTCAGTCACCATCTGAGGGTATCCTATAGGCTCGGAGGGTTGTAATGTGATATTTGATGTGTCTTCAACACCTTCAGCAAGTCCACATTGTTGTAACTGGAATAGTGTCTCCGGAATGAGATGCTTTGGGTACCCTGACACACTGATAGCCAGTAGGATTCGTAGGCACTGCTTTGCCCGAGCTTGGTGTCCATGCATGTGATATAATCCGCAAGCAGCGACGATGACTTGAAGTGCTTGTAAGGCGAAGAGATAATCGGCCATGACCAGACTGGAAGCTACCTTGTGAAGGACCATGCTTTCTAGGATCTCGAATGATGACTCGGCGGCAGAGACACAGGTTTTGGCAAGGGTAGCGAATATCGGTTGCTTGACAGCCTCAACATGCTCGATGCCTTGTAACAGATTGCATAAGAGAAACGGTTTGGTGACGAGCATCATGGTGCTCCAGTAGCGAAGGTGAAGAAGAGATATGGACCGCCTGTAGGACAATGGTACCGAGGGCGATAAATGAAGGTGTGGCGGGACATGATTAAGCCAGTCTTGAAGTGCACTCACGGAATCGTTGAAGTGAGCCTGTGAGAGCTTCTGTCCACCGTGTACGGGCCCATCGTAGAGGTTCTGCCGGATACTCTGTGTTATCTGAGCAAGACGTATGCATTGCTCGAGATATCCGTTTGGCGTATGTGAGCCGGGACTGACAACCTAGTGGCGCATTAGATATAGCTCATTGGTTTGCTTGCACCGAGTACATACGAATTCCGAAGGTAGAGGCGGTTTCCAAGAGGTCTCGTTGGGCGGACTATTCATGCTTGGCTTTCCCAACGCGAGAGAAAGATCCTGGTCAACGAGATACAACGTCCACCAGAGGCGACGAGCATGCGCTTGACTTACAACGCCGCTCTTGGTGGAGTATTTGTCCAGATGTAGACCAAGAGAGAAGGCGATGCGAACTGCGAGACCGATGTAAAGGTATGCTGAGTTTGTGAAGCCGTTGGACTGGAAGGCCAAGGACTAGAGATAGTAGATCGCGTAAGTAATTACATCAACAGCCTTTAAGTATACGGACTTACCAGCACTATCAATGCTCTGATACTGTCCAGATCTGCTTCATCACAAACCCTCGTTACAAGAGACTTTGCCATCTCGAGTGAGTCATGCGCCCTCTGTCCGTTGACCAAACCGTTAGGCGAGGGTTCGCACGATGCGCATAACGCTACAATCCCATGAAGTGAACAAAGCCAGGAAGCAGTGAGCTGTCCAGCGTCGCCAGAGTACGTCGTTTCAAGTCGCGTATAGAACGACTCGGCGGAGTATATCCAGTATATACAGTGAACTTGTTCAAAGAAGCGAGCTGCACAAGCTGATAGCAGGTCCTGCGATGGAAACTGGCATGGATTTCCTGGTGACGATGCTGCATCCGTCAAGGGAGATTTGACTGATGGTGGACTGACTTTGAGCATTCCAGGTATTTTCTCCTTGTCCTTCTCCTTGCTCCTTGTCCCTGCACCCATTCTGAGCATCCACGACCGTACGGCGCTATTGAAGCTGGCACCTGACTCTGCTCCCATGTAGCCTGCGCATGTTAGGAACAGGCACGGGTTGTGTGTAGCTAGGGAACTTACGGTACTCCCCGTGAGCGTCGGCAAGCAGACAACCCAGGTCATGATGAAGATTGACGATCTCTGGCAATAATATCTCCTCTTCCTCAGCTTGACTCTCTTCTACATCGAGCAGCAAGACCTCCCCTTGGACTATGTCGTCATTGCCACATTCTATGAGGGGTGCATCTGCCGATACTTCAATCAGAGACATCGTAGGCGTTGCGATGTCAGTTTGAGTCTTGAACTCCGGCTTTTTGTTCTCGTCGATCAATCGGCGCAGATTCGGTATCGTTAACTCTTCGTCTGGGAAGCATTTACTACAGAGCTCGCGTAAGAGACGGTATTCTTCTTCGGAGACGAAGTAGAAGGGTTTTTGCCGCCGTTTCTCCATGTCAACTGAGCAGACCTCATCGATGCTGCGGCAGTAATCGCATGGGCCATCAGCATCTTCACTCAGCGTCAGTCAGTCTTGTCTCATTTCACCGTTACAGTCGACGTACCAGGTTTATTGCACTTGGAGAAGGCGTTAGTAAGATGTATGCTTTGATGGGCTCGGGGACCCTCACCTTCGTCTTCCTCGACTTGCAGCGATCGCAGCTGATCGCCGTCCGACTCACCCTCGATTTCTTTGTGACTTTCGAGCTTCGCGTCGACATAGTGTCTTACTGTACCTTGGCGTGGCTACAGGACAGTGAACAAAGGTAGATGCTATCAAGAACAGTCGCGACTTGTGAGAGAGGAGGTTCGCCGGGGTCCCCACTACCCCAGAATCCAGATCGCCACGAGTTTGCGGGGGCCACGACTTGGACTGAACGTGGATTGGCTAATCGGTTAGGCTTAATTGAGCCCCTATCAAAATAACCAGGGCTTCCCCGCACCTTGCCTTTGCAACTAGGTGGGCTTCAATTCACTAGCGATGCCACAAGCAATACAGCTTGTCGCTTTGGGAAAGGTCCAAAACGCGGGGAAGGATGAGTTCGGCATAAAGTAGCGGCAATTGCATGCTATTCACCAACTTCAACACCAACTTTGAGAAGAGCCGCTAGCGCCAGGAAGCTCTACTCTGGAACGGTTTTAGCAAGCACATCAATATCTCTAATACTGAGTAGATTACAAGTTGGTGTTCCTTGGCAAATTCCAGCCTGCCTGCCTCTATCTTTGTCTGTACCTTACGAGTATGTCCTCCTCCAATCCAACTTAGGGCTGTCTACATTAGTCGTCAATGCAATCTTCCCAACCTCTGATTCAGGCCTCACATCACAAATTCTAACCCTCACGTCCTTCACCTCTAGTATCCTATCACAACTGCTCACGCCACTCCCGCCCGACGGATTGACCTGAATATACGGCGAGTCCCTCGTCATCCCAGTAACGCTGTTGAGGAAATCCGGCGCCTTGATGAAGCACCGGATAGCGACGTTGGCAACCGCGCAGCCGAGAAGCACCACCGTCGACAGCATCGCTATGGCGAACCATCCCTTGGAGAGGACGTAGACATCGTCTGTGAACCTGGACCACTCGGCCGTCGTGTTGTGCCACATAAAGCTCCGGTCGTCGAGGCTCAGGCCCTCGGCGCCCATCAGGACAGTCGCGTTATACGTCGCCATGATGACGGTGTTCAGCGCCGTGCTCAGCCTCGCCTGGAACTCCTCGGTCGAGACGTTTGGGAAGCATCCTGGGTTAATCATGGGGCCGCTACCCCGGTACCCAAAAGCGGTCGGCGGATCCCAGAGGTACCTCTCGATAGCGCCAGACTGCCCCAGGTGATAGCTTGCCGTGATGAAAGGGAACTCGTATATCAGCCTCCTCAGCAACAGGTTCGACGAGATGGCCGTTAAGTTCCCCGAGATGGGACGGCCTGGAGTATGCCGGACCCGGTCTGCCTGGCACTCCAGGCTGTTTGAGGTGCCGAGCTTTGTGCAGGCCACGCCAACCTCTGCATACGAGGTGCTGATCTTGCATGTTCGGAGCATATACGCAGACTCCCCAAGTCCGTTGCTGCAGACGCCCCCGACGACGAGCTCGAGCTTCGATGTCGGCTCCTGGATCCGTCCTACACCTTGCCAGTTGGTGTTGTGGTCAGCCATGACGCGCGGGGAATTCACAATGTCGATGAAAATGTTTGGCTTGGCCCCATTCGGGCTTTCCTCGCCTTCTTGCAAGTGCAGGGGCTTGGCGCCTTTGCTGGTGTTGTGAAAGGACAACTTTGCAGAGCCCTCTTTCACCCAGTCGGTTCCGTAGAACTCTTCCCCGCAGGACAAGGTCTGATAATGCGACTGAATTATCATAGTCGAGTTGCCAAGTCCAACGATCGAGCCGCCACGGATAGGTATCCCGACCAGAGACACCCACGGGACGGCCCAGTCCGAGGGGACTATGACCCAGTCGTGAGGCTTCTCGGCGTTGTAACCCGGGAGCAGCTGCAGGTATGGGATACGCACGTTCTGCCACAGGTCCCTGCGGGCGAGTCGTCCAACTCCTTCTTGGCCGTCAAATGAATAGGCAACTTCGGTGAAGTCCATGCTTGAGCCGTTGCCGTGGGAGACGAGTATGTCCGGAGATGAAAAGGATGCAACGACTATGCTCCTCATTCCAGAGATGAGCGTGCTCTGGCCCGACCCTCCCCAGAGAGCCCCCGCATCGTCGCCCGGCTGGTTGCCTTGATAGAAGCGGACAATATCCGAGACGTTGCTCCTGAGATATTGCATTGCTCGGATCTCGTGGGTAGTGGAGTTTGCCCGCGGGCGCAACGACCTCACGGCGGCCTGGCCTCCTAACGGGCTCAGACACCATAATACACCGATGCCTATTGTCCAGATGCTCACGTGCTGCCTCAGGACGAGGTTCTTCAAAGCGGCGAAGGTAGTCTGACTCGACAGGAGAAACTCGAGTAACCCTAATCTAGACCCTCTCTCGGCGCTGTGGAGGGCGAGGGTCTTGAGTGTTGGTCCTAAGACTGCTGCAAATGAGATAGGCCACAACGTCGAAGCGATCTGAAGAACTTCGCGGACGTTGTCACCAAAGTCACTCCTTTCCCTGCCATCTAAGTATGCCGTCATTGCCATCAACACCATCCAAGAATTAGTAGTACTCATCTCGTCAGTATCATCAGACTGACCGACGTAGGCTAGCGGAATCGTAAGCAGCAGCTCCGGCATCCCCACTCTCCAGAACAGCGAAGGGGCAGAGTCTTTGAGCGTGCGGGGGCTTTGGTTATCATCATGATGGCTGTTGGCAGCTTCTGTTGGAGTTGAAGGCGCTACGAGGCCTTCGGCCTCATGCTTTGTTGCCATGTTTAGGGAGACTTCGTCTCTTAGCTGTCTTTGGCGGCTAGAAATCGATCGCATTATGCGAGGAATCTGGACGGAAAGACTAAGGGGCTTTGTTAAGCTTTTGGAAGAGCTGTGTTTCCATTGGGGTCGTGCCTCCCGGGTTAAGAGCGCGCAGGGCAAAGACGAACAGGGGTTTCGTTGAAAGGGTGTGTTAAGCGGCTGAATGTTGTCATGCGGCACAGAACTAAGCTTATCTGACGAGCAGCCTTATAAAGTGGCCTGGTAACCGTTTTCGTTCAAATATACGGAGTAAGATGGGGGAGAATCGTACGAGGATTTCTGAACAAAAACGCCCGCTCTGACGCCTGGTGACGGTAACGGTGACTCAACCCTGTCACGCGGCTCAGTTGCTTGTTTGACAACCAAACCAGTAGTGTCAGATATGCTTCTGAGGAGCAATATTGAGCTATCGTCCTTGACCTTAGCGGTAAATACATTGCCTTAACTGCATTAGCAGCTCCTCAATTTCTCTTAATATTGATAGTGATGAAGATGCAAAAAGATTGCGCGATACTATTATTGTTAAAAGTCGGCGATCAGTCTGGATTTGAGTGGCTCTTCCTTTGGAATTTATCGAGATAGCTTTCAGTGCATAGTTAACCCGATATTATTCACCGAACGGATTGAAATATCAGCTGCCAAGGTTGTTAATTCGGCCATCATAGAGTGCCTCAGCCTGAACGGTGTTAATCCAGTGATCTGGCGGGCCTAGGCCTTAATAAGACCTTGCACAGCTCATCACTCCTAGTTCTGAAGCGTTCCAGAGCTGGATCATTCTAACACTAACAGATAGACTCTGTCACCTCTATCTGTATAACTAAGTATCTTAGCACGGCAGTATTAGATAGAGCGCTCAGAGTATGTAAATAACACCAGACTTCGATCGGTCAAATTCTGTGCAAGCAACAGCGACAGTGTGCTGACGGCGTCAGCAGGATATGACAATACCGGTGGCCTTATTAGCACAAGCGGCAGTAACTGTCATCTCGACCACGAAATAGCCAAGAGGCCCTCCTGTGTGAATGATTTGTCTTCTGACTCTCTTTAGTGGAGTTGACAAGTTGATTGGCGAATTGGTCCCCAATTTACAGCCCCAGAAGTCACATTTCGGGCCAGGGTAGCGCTTCTTTCCGGTCTTTGAGTGGTTGGTTCGCCAGTGGCTGGCTTGGATGAAACAATGCGGCTGCCATTAATGCTACAGTACCCGGAACGTCAGATCTCACCTTTGTGCGAGATTTTGTTTAGCAATTAAGCTTAAGTAGGTTTGTAAATGCAGATATCGTCTCTTAATCTCATTTTGTATAAAGACTTGCTTCATATTCGCAGCTATATGTACTCGGGCTATATTGAGCTACGAATTGAATGGTCTGGCGCTAAGGGCAAAACGAGAGACCGTAAAGGGAAACAAAAAGAAGACAGTGAGTACAGACCGGGACGACACTCGGTGCAAGACAGGTGGTCTTAAATCACGAGAATACACCAGCCTAAGCCAGGTTGACTCCAGTGTAAAAACAGCTTCGGGTCGATGGGACTAGGTACTGGAGCAGACTAATTTCCACCATTCTGACTTCTTCCGTCAGGCTCAAAGTAAGGTTTCAAGAGGTCAAACGAGTCACCAAGCTGCGACTTTTCAAACCAATCCCAATTGCTCTGTTTCTCTATGTCGTTCGGTTCATAATGCTTCATCAAGCTCGCTATAACTGCTTCGTCACATTCCTCTGTCGCAGCTGTGATGGCATCCCAAATATGCTCTTGTCGCCGACTCCATGACGAGTAGCTCGCCTTAAGAAATAGCTCGACAGTCCTGTAACGACCTTGTCTAGCCGCAATGACAAGAGGCCGTTCGTCCGACCATCCATCTATAAAGACTTCGGCGCCGTGCTTGAGGAGTGTTTTTATCATTTCATCGCTATCGCCAAAATCGTCGGGATCACAGCCTTTTAGCGCAGAGAGGAGAACGCGATCATCCAAGTTGGGATCTACACCTCGCTCGAGTAGCAGCTTGACAATGTCTAGATGGCCATCCTCCGCTGCCCAGCTCATCGCAGTCAAGCCTTGCTCCTCGTCTTCCGCGGTGGGGTCGGCGCCGGCATCGAGAAGTTGATCCACGATGTCGAGATATCCTATCATAGCCGCGTGTAAAAGAGCCGTAAACTCGTTACTATCTCTCGCATTCGGGTCTGCTTCGTGCTTCAGTAGCAGAGCTACAGCTTCATCATGGCCCCGTTCAGCTGCGATCATCAGAGGAGTCCATCCACTCTCGTCCACCTCGTCGACTTGTGCACCGTTATCAAGTAAAAACGACATAATCTTGACATTTCCACCAAGAGAGGCCAGACAAAGCAATCTTTGTCCCTTCTCACCCTGCTGTAAAAGACTTGTTGCCATCGCCTCAAACCCGAGCTCGATTGCGCGAAATAGTGATGTCCGCTCGTCGCCACTTCGGAGATTCGCGTTAACAGCCTTTTCCAGGAGTTCCTCCATGGTATCCAGACGCGCTTCTTTTAGAGCTTGCAGAAGAGCTAGTTCTAGATAGAGGTCCCCGTACGGGTTTCCCCAGTTCATCCGCAGGTATACCATGGTAGCTTCCAAGGGACTGAAGCCCGGATGCTCAGAATGTTCCATAGGCGGCATGGGTTGCATGAAGGGTACTTCTGGGTAGAGATCCCTGTATTGGTTCACCATGTCCAGTCTCAGATGGGAGATGGCATCCTCCAAGGAACTGAGTTCCGATTGCTGTGTGTGTTCTGTGTGTGGCATGGTGTTTTGGTATGTCTTAATCAAGTTGAATACATTTCTTGGTTATTTTTGAGTAAAATTCTCTCTATTTGAAGTTTCTGAACCCCTGTTTGGACCATGTCCACATCTTGCGGGTGCCTGGCTATGACCCACATAGTCGGATGTCGCCGGTGCTCACGGACGCCGTGCCATACTGTATTTGACAAGTTAGAGGAGCCATACCCACCAGCTGAAAGACCGGAATCGCGAAAACAAGAGAGGAATACGATGGTCTGTGAACTAAGTGTGCTCTGCCTAAAGTTTATTCTTCCCTCAAGTTGAGCGTTAACGTCTGTTAACAATAAGTAAAAGTCTAGATATGGCAATTCGTCATTCAATTCAAGTTTCGTCTCGTTTATCCTCCACTGCGATCGTTATCATAATAACTAACTAGACCCCTTTGCCCTGACTGGAGCCAGCTCCTTAGTCAGGCATGTCACTCCCTAGACTATGATCTTCCATTTGCTTGTTGAAAGCTCAAACCAACTCAGAGGTACTGTCTGCCTTAACAACCCTAGCGCGAATCGTTCCAGCATCTTTGCTGAACCAACCTGCGACAACTATCATTCCAGCAATGGTCAGCTGCAGGGAAAAGGTGATGAATCGGATGGCAAAGGTGCCCGTGGTAGGATGCAACATGGCGATTTGAGTGAATGAGTAGATCAGGTCGTAATTCATGCGGATCAACTGAAGGACTGTGGCTGGCGCGGCGGCCATCATCAGCACTTCAGCTGAGCGGTAGCTTATATCTTGCCGAGCATAGTAGATGTGCTTGCCGGCAGGATACAGCCAGCCCAGAGTGCCAATCATCACGAGGAACATGATGATCTTTCCAGCCTTATCGGCAGCTCCGTTCTTGATGTTGTCCGGCTTTGTTGTGTCTCGCATTCCACCGTATGCTGATAGAATCGTGCCGATGTTGTAGATTATGTTCATCGCGATGACCGCTATGCGGTTCCTTTGCCGTTTGTATGGGAACAGGGGCAGATTCAGACTGGTAGCAGATTAGTTTTACAGAGTCGATGCTAGGCGCATACAGGTATACATACGCTTCGTAGATTATGCCAATAATGGTCACTGATAGAGTCCCGGTGCTAGCAGCAGCGGCTATCATAGCATATGCAGTCGGGGTATCAGGTTCGTTACGCCGGGAGAGGTAATAAATGTCCGAAGTGATCCGAAAGATAAAAAAGATGATGAAGGGGGGGAACCATGCCTGGCCGGTTTTCCGGTGCTTATACGCCACGTATACCGCTGGGAATAACAGGATAACGAACACAATAAGGGCTGTGGCGGACAGGCCTACGCATGCTGTTGTGGGAGGGCTGGGAGGTTGTGAATTTGAAGTGGACATGATGATTTGGTAAAGACTCTGTAAATGTAAGAGCGGCTCAATGTTCGGTTGTCAACTCATGGAAAGTCAGAACTAACCCAAATATTTATTACCTACGAGAGTCCTACATATCAACAGTAGAATCCCTCTGTTCAGCCCCCTATCACAGCAAAAAAGGGCTGGAGCCGAAACAAAGACCCAAACCCCAGTGAAACCAAGTCAGTTTCTGTGCCAACAAAGAGTACCAGCCTCGCCTCACAAGCGTTTCCTAATTTTAAACGCTTCAACGTCAGCAAGCGTTTCACCGTTGGCCTATCAGCTCGACTGACGTGCTCTGGATACGACATGTGAAGAAACACAATGCGTAATCGTGAGGCGCGGCGTCAACAAGGATAAGCGGGAGATAAAATGCAGATCAGTGTTTCGTTTGCGGGTGACTAAGCGGCAGTGCCCGTACTTCCGGCCAGCGCTCGGCAGATCTCACGGCAGAGCTTCCTCGCTTATAATAGATCTTGTCTCGTATTGGCAGATCCTGCCCTGGTTCCAGATGCAGAATGAACTTAAACCGGGGGACTATCGGTCTAAGTCCCATTTTGCAAGTCCTGGCTTTAGGTTTAATATAGCATCGCGTGCCCAACCTTGCTTCTGTGTTGTAATCTGCAATCCAACCACTTCCACCTGGACGTAACACTTCACAGCCGGCCCCTTTGGGCAGTGTACGAGTTAGGAGCGTGATGCAGGGATAAGCTGCCAGGTCTATCAACTCAAATTTCGGGCAGTGTACACCACCCACACAATCTTCGTATCAACACTACTCCATTGCTGTGAGATGTCTCTGACAAGTTTCATCTAGAATTCTGCCCTGGATCATGTCCATCACTGTCCTGCCAGCTGAAGACTCGACAAGAAATAGACTTTACTCCCAGACGGATCATGCATTAGCTCTGCAGATCCAAAACAGCCCTTCCCGAAAGACTCCCACTTTCCATCTCCCTAAAGACTTCCGTCAACTCACTCAGCTTCCTTGTCTGATAATGCACAGTAATCACTCCCCTCGCTGCCAAGTTTAGCACATCAATCGCATCCTGGCGATTCCCTAATAACGACCCAGCAATCTTGAGCTGCTTCTGAACAATTGGCCCAGGCATGGCGCTTGCGATTGCAACTGGTTTACCGCCGGGCATTCCAACGCCGACTAACGTTCCACCGGGTCTCAAGAGCTCAAGGCCTTGAGAGTATGCTGCGTTGCTGGATGCACATACGACTACCGCGCTGGCGCCGTTGTCGGTGAGTTTCTTGACCTGGGAGACCAATTCCTCGCCGGGCGTCGCAGCATCGATGAATATCTCTGCTCCACTCTCTTTCACAACCTCTTCCTTACTTCCTTGATCGATGCCAATGACGCGATATCCAAAGGCTCTTGCCGCGATTTGGGTGACGAGATGTCCCAAACCTCCTCCGGCGCCTGACACTACAACCCAATCGCCTGGACTGGCCGTCACTTTGCGCAGCGCCGCATACGAGGTCAATCCTGCGCACAGCATCGGTGCAGCTACTTCAGAGCTCACACCGTCAGGAATAGGCGTTAGGTATCGAGCTGGTACAGTGAGGTATTGCTGGAATGTTCCTGGGTTGAACATGCCAGACACAGACTGCTTAGCACAGAGGCCATCCTCACCAGCGATGCAGTAGACTTGAAACATGTTAGTCAACCATGTGAGTGAATAGGAAGTCACATACCACAACTACCGCAGATATCTCTCAACCATTTGACCCCGACTCGATCTCCAATCGCGAAACCGTGTATATCTGCACCCTCACCAATCTGGACAACTGTACCGACACCTTCATGACCACCAATTTGAGCTACACCAATTGAATCAGAGAAGTCCACCGGCCCAGATCGGGACAAGACCTACTATCTGGAAGAGAAAAGGGCATTCCCCAAGAGTTCTTCATGATGGAAAGGTCTGAGTGGCAGACGCCAGAATGAGAACTGTTCTTGTCAGCTCGTGTCCGTCCATGATCAGACGTTGAGACTTACAGTTCTACCAACACTTCTCCTGCAGGTGGGTTAGGAGTCTCAATGTCTACCACCTTGGTGCTGAGCTCGCCGGGCTTGTCGTAGACAGCGGCCTGGTGGGACGACGGGGTGTTGGTGACGATTGCCATTTTGAGTTGTGATGAGTACTACTGATGGCGAAGTGAACAGGAAAACGGTCTGGCTTGAGCAAAATACTACTTCTTATCACTATAACATTCATGTGCTATTGTAACTATCGATATATGATGCTGTCTTAATACCCCATAGATACTGCTTAGCTTCCCTTCGGCTACATCCGACAAAGCCGGGGAAGTCTCGCCGAGTCGGAAGTATTGAAGCGACAGCCCAAGACAGCCTAGGATCCCCGCTTCTGCACCAAGCCCTCAGTACTCCAACGGAAGCTTGAACAGCTTTATAGCGTTAGTCCTTCCAACCTGCTCTTTCGCATCACCATCCAAGTCCACTGTCCTCCACCACGCCTGCGCTTCCTCAATGTCGTCATACGGTGTATCTGTCAGGACATTAGCTTCACTCTATAACGTCTTTCATTTTCGGAGTCTTTACCTATAGAGTACATGCATCTGTCGAGACCAATCGTCTCAATACAGAGCTTCAGCCCAGGAGTGAAGAAGTTTCCTGAAGTCGTGATGTAGACATTATGCTTGAAGTAATAATTGTAGTCTTCTTTCGACGGGCGCGTGGCTTTTTTGCTTGGCTTGTTGTACCAATGGCTGGCTCTCCAGAGATTCAGAGGTATGCTGTTCGCAATGTCAGTAAGGTTACTTGCCTCAAGAACGGTAAGCCATACTTCTCTCCTAAGTGCCCAGCTACGATCTTGGCGCCGGGAAATCTGTCAAAAACTTCTTCCGTGATGTCAGCGTCTATATCGGTGGAACTAAATCGTGACAACTCACCAGATGAGCAAAGCGCGTAGATATGGTACGAAAGATCCAAATGGAACTGCACAGCTGCGCCTTGAAGATGAGGCCGGTCCCCATACAGCGATCCAGGTTGAAGGTCTTTGATCGACACGTATCTCGGATGTAAGTAAATCGGAACATCCAATTCTTCAGCCTTCTTCCAGAACGGATCATACTTGGCGGTGTCAAAGTACTCTCGTCCTGATCCTCCCTCGACGCTCTGATAATCATTGACAAGTCCCCCGAAGAATCCCAGTTGTTTGACTGCTCGTTCAAGCTCCTGCGCTGCTTCTTCAGGGGAATGCATCGAGAGAGCTGCAAGGCCGCCGAACCTCTCTGGTCTTTTTGCGACCTCACATGCAAGCCAGTCATTGGCTTCTTTGGCTGTTTTCTCTGCGAGTTGAGGATCCGTTATGCCCTGACATCCTGGCGCAGTCAATGACAATAGCATGTACTCGACACCTTCGGCATCCATGGTTTCAAGGCGATTGTCATGAATGTCCAGCAGCTTAGCAGTGTGGGCTTCAAGAGCCTTGTTACTGCTGTCGCCGGGGTTAAGGATTGAGAAGGTTTCTTCGAGGAGCCATTTTGTTGATGGAGTAATGATTGCCTCTTCCACGGCGATGGTACCTCGCCTTGACATGATGAATGAATTTAATTGTTAATTGAAAGTGGACTGTATTGAAGAAATTGCAGCGTGATGTGAACGCAAGATCTATGGCTAATGGGGTCAATCAGCTCAGAGAACTCAGGGTAGATTGCACTTCATTTGTTTGCATTAAATTAGCAATTTGCTTTGTCTCATAAATAGAAGGTCACCATCAAGGTAACAGACTCTCCGTAGACTGCCTTATTGGACCTTTGCTCCAGTGCATCTGTCTGCCCAATTCATTACATGAAACTACCCTGTACTGAGCCGAAAAAGCAGCCCGAAATGGACGGGAGAGGGGCTGTCGTGAGGGGCAATCGGCGAGATGCTTCCGATAAAGGTCTCCACTTCAAAGCCTACGAAACGGAGGTCCAGAAGTGGAGACACCAGATCATGACCAATGCTGGTCTCACAAATCGAGGTCCATCTATACAGGTCAACACAAATAACTAGAGGATTTGGCCTATGCTAGAGCTCGTATTTTGAATTGCTGTCAAAACATCTGTCTTGTTTATTGGTTTTTGTTATCTGTTATCTGTTATCTTATCTTGAAGCACAATGGCCCACATTTTCGACGTTGCACCTCTTATCGATACCGGGTATATCGACGGAAAAAAGGTCGGCACCCAAGTCAAGTACCCAGACACTGGAACCTTCAGCGGGTTCAACAAGCCATTTCGCTTGGAGGGCGATATTTTCGATCTCGAAGTATCAGGGACTATTCCATCCGAGATCAATGGTACTTTTTACCGAGTTCAACCAGATCATCGCTTTCCTCCCGTTTTTGAAGATGACATCCACTTCAATGGAGACGGCAATATCACTGCCATTCGCATCCAAAATAGTCATGCAGATTATAAGCAGCGATATGTCAGAACAGACAGGTTCTTGGCAGAGACAAAGGAGAGAAGAAGTCTGTTTGGAAGGTATCGCAATCCCTTCACGGATTCAGAGTTGGTCAAGTCAGTCATCAGAACTTCTGCCAACACCAACATCACCTTCTGGAGAGGAATGCTTCTGGCCTCCAAAGAAGATGGTCCGCCATATGCCATGGATCCAGTCACTCTGGAGACCATCGGCCGATATGACTTTGAAGGACAGATCCAGTCGCCAACAATGACCGCTCATCCCAAGTTTGATCCTGAAACGGGTGAAATGATCTGTTTTGCCTACGAGGCCGGCGGGAATGGCAATGATGGATCGCGCCAGATCGCTGTCTGGACAATCGATGCCAATGGCGTTAAGACCGAAGAAGCGTGGTACGAAGCTCCCTTCTGCGGCATGATTCATGATTGCGGCATCAGCAAGAACTACATCGTTCTTCCCATGACGCCCCTAAAGTGCAACCCAGATCGTCTCCAAAAGGGCGGAAATCACTGGGCTTGGGATCCAAAAGAAGACCAGTGGTACGGCGTAGTCCCGCGGCGAAATGGAAAGCCCGAGGACATTATCTGGTTCCGGTCTGACAACGGTGAGTTCACTCGGGAATATGATAAGGTGCTTACTGACATGCAGTCAGCATTCCATGGGCATGTTGCAGGGTGCTACGAAAACGAAGACGGCAACATCGTGTTCGATCTTACGGTAGCAGACGGTAACGTGTTCTTCTTCTTCCCGCCAGAGGATACACCCGCTGGTACGGTTGCAAAGCGGAACCGCTTAAACAGCCCTACCAAGCGCTGGATCTTTGATCCTAAGAGTCCTTCGGGGACACGCGTACAGGCTAGTGAAGAGTGGGACACGAGTGGCGAATTCTCCCGCATTGATGATCGATATGTCACCAAGAAGTATAATCACTTTTGGCAAGCAAAGATTGATGGGGCTCGAGAGTACAACGCTGCGAAGTGCGGTTCACCAGCTGGAGGACTCTTCAACTGTCTTGCTCACTATACATGGGATGAGAGGACAGAAGATATCTTCTGGGCCGGTTCTTGCGCTACATTCCAAGAACCGTCATTCATACCCAAAAAGGACGGTGGAGAAGGTGAAGGCTGGTTGATTGCATTGTTGAACCATCTTGATGTTCTGCGAAATGATGTAGTCATCTTTGACGCACAGAACCTTGCTGCAGGGCCTGTGGCTACGATTCATCTACCAATGAAGCTTCGACTGGGACTTCACGGTAACTTTGTGGATCAGGCGGATATAGAGGAGTGGCAGGCCAGAAGACAGCCAGGTGGGGATGTTGGTCCTGTGAGACCGGCTGAGAAGCCTTTGCCCTGGCAGTCGGAAGCTGACAGCACTTGAGTGTCGACACTCGACAGATCATTTGTGAGAAGGTTCGGATTGTTCGGTTAGGTTGAGAGTGTATTGCATGTTGTATTGATCACTGGACTTGTTCTTGCAATTGATGGTAATTAGAGTTAAGCTTCCACCTAATGACGGCCTGATGCACGTTCAAAGTATAACCCCACATACGCAAGTAATGTCACGATCATGGGCATGTCGACTTATGTAAACCGTGACGCCGGGCCACGTAAACGTCTGAAATCGAAATCATCCCTCCAGATGGATACAAAAAGCGAGTAGTATTCCAAATAGACATATCTCATTCTAAGAGATAACGCACATTGCTGTCATGCATCCAAGGACTTAGATCGTCCGCTCGTGCCTTAAACCCGACATAACCCCAGTAATGATATCAACGGAGACCTCGGATAAGTCTGCAGGTTACGATCAAAAGGCTCCGAATATGCAGTGACTAACCAATTGACCAATGCTAATAGAACGTGTGATACCCCTCAGGTACTCGGATGGTTAGATTTGGACTCGGAAGGAACGTCAACTGCGGGGATGTCATCGGACTCATCCCTCCGATGAACGATGGATTATTCAGACGCCTCCAAGTGGGACACTTGACCTGTTATTGAAGTGGGGCATCTTAATGCCGGTCATTGAGTTTATAAGTGTGTACGCCATTGTATGTGGCATCAGAAGTCCACTTGAGAGGAGAAAGAACATAATTTCACATCCTACAGTCCAAAAATGCCTGCCGCCAAAACACCACGTGATATTGAGACTCGTCTCTTTATCAACGGAGAGGTGCGTGAGAGACCTACTCGATGGGAGGAATATCCGAATATGACATTGATCTGTGTGTAGTTCGTCGAGTCATCTGATAAAAAGACGTTTGAGTTAAAATCTCCATCAACTCACCAAGTCGTGGCTGAAGGTATACAATTCTACCATATACTACTAGATCATCATCTCACTGGTTCACAGTCCACGAAGCAAGTGAAAGCGACACCAACGCCGCCGTCGCCGCAGCAAAAGCCGCATTCCCAGCATGGTCCGAACTCTCCCCCAAAGACCGAGGCCAGTACTTTAAAAAGCTTGCCTCGCTCATCCTCGAGTCACACCATGAACTAGCATACCTCGAAGCCATCTCTATGGGAAGACCTGTCAAGGGATACTTTGATGCTTTTGCCGCTGCTGACACGTTTAACTACTATGCTGAAGCTGGAGCGGTTGTTCTTGGAACAAGTAGTCTGAACATGCCTGGACATTTGAACTTTACCCTTCGACAGCCTTATGGAGTCGCTGCGGCGATTATTCCGTGGAATGTGCCGGTTCTGTTCCTTGCTCTCAAGGCAGCTCCTGCTCTGATGGCGGGGAATACGGTGGTTCTGAAGAGCAGTGAAAAGGCACCATTGACTGTGAGTAGCTCATCTTTTGATATGAATCACCTATACTAATCGCTACCAGTCTACCAAAGTCGCACAATTGGTCCAAAAGGCTGGTTTTCCACCAGGCGTCTTCAACATCATCTCAGGCCACGGCAAAACATCAGGCGCCATTCTTTCCAGCCACATGGACGTTCGAGTCCTCAGCTTCACTGGATCCGGTCCAACAGGTCGACTGATTCAAGCCGCCGCTGCAAAGTCCAACCTGAAGAACGTCATCCTAGAGCTTGGCGGAAAGTCTCCAGCTATTATCTTTGATGATGCTGATCTTGAAAAGGCAGCTGCTGAGACGGCGTACTCCATCCAATGGAACAGTGGCCAGGTCTGTATGGCTAATTCAAGAATCTACGTCCACGAGAGCATTGCAGAGACTTTTATCGAGTCGTTCAAGACGAAGTTCCAGGTCATTGCGGCTGGAGACCCGACTGATGAGAAAGTCAACCATGGACCTCAGGCAGATGAGATCCAATACAACAATGTACGATCATACATCGAATTGGGCAAATCATCTGGAAAGCGTATCCTAGGTATGGATCATGAAGCTACTCCAGATGGATATCTCATCCACCCAACAATATTCGTCGAGACCCAAGAAGATGCCCGAATCATGAAGGAGGAAATCTTTGGTCCAGTTGTCAACATCAACACTTTCAAGACTGAAGCCGAAGCAATAAGCAAAGCTAATGATACAGAGTTTGGCTTGTATGCGGCTGTGTATAGTAAGAATATCGACAGGGCGATGCGTGTTGCGAAAAGGTTGGAGGCTGGCACTGTTGGTGTCAACTGTACTAGTCCCACGCAGGCAAAGGATACGCCATTTGGTGGATACAAAACCAGTGGTGTTGGTAGGGAGGGAACTACGGTTAGTTTGAATAACTTCTTGGAGACGAAGACAGTGTTAGTCAAGTTGGAAGAGTTTTAGTATGATGTAGGGGCCTTAGATACTTGTATCATTCGCAGTCCGATTCCGGCTGTTCATTCTCCATCATCACTTCTTGTTAGTAAAAGATTCTCACTCTTGACTGGCTTCGGACGAACTACTCTGCCTGTCTTGAGATCTCACATTGAGGTAGGTCAAGACAGGACTGGAATCTGATTGCCTGCATTCTATAGACTTTGCCTCACACCGTATACAAGGCTTCAAGTCACTGCACCTGGCTTTCGCTCGTACACAAGTTGTTAAGGATTGAGACGCACGATCTATTCGCCTTGGGCCATAGGGTCTATCCAGGGCTCGAGCATGAGTTGACTCATGCCGCTGAAGCAAGTCGGCGCGATTGAATCCCTTTGGGCAGAGTCGACAGCGAAATTGACGGTGATTCTGGTGAGCCTGTACATGGCGCCGAAGGTGGTCGGGTCTTTCATAAGACTTGCTGCATACGAGACAGACGTGCTTATCACTCTGGTGGGACATTTGACCTGGTGGTTGCGGATAAAGAACTTGACTAAGGATAAAATTAGGATCTGGCGGGGAGGACCTTTTTCAGTTTCATAGCCCCTCTAATTAGACTACGGGAATACTGAGTGTGGGGATGTGGGCTCCCGAAGTGCGGGGGGAGAAAACCAAGAACTATAAAAATATCCTCTCATGGGAGTCCAAGACAACAGCCCCAGCGCACAAAGTTAAAGAAGCATGAAAATACTCACCTTATGACTGGCTCCTGAATAACGGACTTATCATCAAGTAGCGACAAGCATAGTTATAGAGCACAAGACAAACACTGGTTTCTTTCTATTACATTACAGTACTAGCGGCGCATACTATTCTATTCATATGGTATCGCGAAGCCAGGATCAAACTCATCATAGACAATGCCAGTCCCCCATGTGAAGTAAGCCCCAGACATCCCTTCGGTGGTAGAAAAAGGAGGGGGGCCATCGCCATAAATGTATTCTTCAACCTCTTTGTCAAGGCATATATAGCGGCCATGGTTGGGTTGATTTTCCCTCATGGACATGCTGACCTTGATCCTTTGACCAGCAGGTCGATGCCTCCATCCCAATTTATCTCGGATGTCAGCTAACAATGTAGCATGGTTATCGGGAGGCTCGACGATAGAGAGAAAGCTCAGCTCGACTGATTTTAGTGTTGACGGGAGCTTGCCTAGAAAGGAAATAAGATCGTCCTGTTTGACTGTGAACCCGGAAAGTCCAAAGTGCTTTAGTTTTCCAATTGAGAAACTGTCAATGGGGAAGATATCAAAGAGTGATACAAAGTCTTCCATATAGCAAGACGAATTATCCAATCCATAGTCGGACTGCAAGACAACTTCCTCTAGGTCGGCTGCTTTGGCTAGAAGACTGGATATCCTGCCGTTTTTATAAATGCCCCAATCTTCAGAACCATCCCAGTTCTCGCGGTATCCAGTCGATAGTGATAGAACAAGGCGCCTAAAGCCTGGCCGTGCCACAATCTTGCACAGACTATCATACTCTGCATTTGGCTTCTCGAAGAGAGTGTAGTCGATCCCGGTGTTGAGCTTGTGATTATCCACAACAAACTCGGAGATTTGAAGCTTGTCTGCATGCTCAGCTAGAACCTTTGCAACGATACAGAATCCGCGCCACTGTTTCCTCTCGTCGTCATTTTGCCATCCTTCTGGGCAGTCTTCAGGACCGCTTCCTTCTCCAACAATGTCGTCAATTGGCCAGGTGCGTGGAGTTGGATATACGAACCCAGGTGGGAATGCTCGGATCATTGGTGTGTTATAGAGTGGCATAAAGAGAAACCCGTGCGCCAATGGTGTAACAGTGACCTTTGTGAGTTGTGGGAACCGTTGTATGGCATACCGAAAAGCTTCTTCATCGGCGCATGATGACAACACCTTCTTTTGCTGGTACAAGAGGTCATTGTAAAGCGCCAGTGATTCTCGAGAGGGCATCAGATTATCAAGCTGCTTCTGCACTTCGTTTTCGCCCTCGTATTCATTCTTCTCCTGTACTCTACTGTTGGTGTAGAAGATGCTTTCTTTGCAAAGATGAACATAATCCCTCGCCATCCATTCCATGTTCTCGTCGGCGGCCAAATCATCAAAATCATCATGCTCATCGTCGGTATATCCGCAAGGGGTAAAGCCCTCTGAAGTGGAGATTCTCCTCAGCAGGCTATCGTCCCATATAATCTCTTTCACACGATGGCGGAAAACGTCATGGTTGGCGACTGCGAGCAAGACCTCGATATTGCGTGGATTGGCAGAGATGAAAACGCGGTCAAATCTCAGATACGACTTGTCTTTCAAGGCTCGACAAGTCAGACGCAAGCTCTTGGTGTCGCGATTGCAGAGTAGAGCGGAGATACAGCCAAGTAGCTCGTTCGGTATTGCTTGGAGTGCAGGCAATGGACTTGAAATGTTAGACAAGCTCATGGTTACAATTGAAAATAAGCCAGGATGCAAAGAATAAATTCCCAGAGCCCAAGGAGGATAGACAAGAATTTACAGAGGGGGGTGTTTGTTTGTGGAGTGAGATGTTGTCATGATGTCACAAAGCCCTCAGTAGTAGAAAAAGTCAATGGTACCTACGTTGGGGGGTCCTACATGCTTTATACATGACGCTGACTAATTTTGAGGCTGTCAGTCGCTGTTCAAACTTTTGGCTGAGAGTTTATATCTCCACATTCAACTTAGCGAGGCTGTCAGGGGCTGAGCTTGATGGGCAGTGATACAAGCTTTCAGCCACAAGTATAAATCGCAAATAAGTCATGAGTCAGAGATCAAGTAAAGAGCTGCTGTGGTAAGGTTTAAAGTTTAAAAGAGGTTTCACCTCCACCACACAAAGGCAAAGAATGAATGTCAACATACGTATGGCCCCCTGTCACAAGGTTGAGGTTTAAATGAAGACATATCAACACAAACAGGCTATGTACCCATTTCACCCGAGATCTAGCTTTTTCTGAAAAAGCTAGGGTTACATATACTGATGGCAATATCCAACAAGCATAAATAAGACCCTGCGTGTGCCGATAACAAGCCATCCTATTTTCACTGTTTTCTGACCAAGCATTAAGGGTCACTCCAAGAATATGATCATGTCACTTTTTACTTTTGCACTAATCATTCCATCTCTTTTCACATCAGCTTTGGCCATTGGCACAGGCGGTACATCAAACAGACAGCCAGGCGGCCGCGAGTTCGACCCCGTCGATCTCAAGACGCTCTTTTCTGAGGGGCACATTGCCTCAGATACTTCCGATCTCCAGTATGGACTTGTTACCGTTGGATCCGATTCCAAGCCTGGCGCGTTAGACCCTGCTAGCTCGGGATCCGGCTATCTTCTCGCTGTTGGGGAGTCTCATGGACTTGTCCAACTCCAGAAGAGAGATGGCCAACCAGATCCTTTCGTCTTCCTTGACTGCCCCGCCAATGTGCTTGACCAACCCATCAACCAAACTCAGAAAGCTAGAGTCGTCTGCACGAGTGAGGATGTTGACGGCTGCTTCAGGGTGACGGAGCGTGGAGTTGAAGGCACTTTGGTAGAGATGCCAGAGGAGTGTGCACCAAATTCGTTTGCTCGAGCAATCTCCCTGGAGCTTGCTGAAGACCAGACTATGCCAGACCACCTGGCCAAGCGATACACCCCCACGTCACCGATCTACGAGTTCTCCTTTGACTTCAACAAGCACGAGCGGCGAGCTGACGCGAAAGTAGCCATACGAATGGATATGACAAACGTCAAAGGACATTGGGACGGTCTTGTCGACTCTCCAGGTATTAAGAAGCGTGATCTCGAGCGCAGATATGTTTCGCGTCTCAACACTAATTGGAAGAAGGCTTTACAGAAAGGAGACAGGTTCCACTACCATTCTGGTGAGAACTCGCTAAAAGTCAAGAAGGATTTAAGTACACCAGTCTTTGGGCAAGCTGCCGGGAACTCCTCCTTAGAGGATAAGCGCCATGGTGAAGGTATCGCAGCTTTCGTCGAGGGCAAGGTCGATGCTAACATGTACTATGCTGTTATAGTCATTGTGAGTATTACGCTTGCTCTATCTATTCCTATTTTGATCTCGCTAATACGGTGCTGTAGGCAACCTCAACAAGAGGCACTTCGAGAGTTGACATCAAAGAAGCGAGTGGCTACATCAAAGTCACTGGCCAGACGGATTTGACTTTTGGAGTTAACGGATCGGGTCGTCTCAACATCAGCATGGCCGGAAAACTCAACCCGGCGAAGAGCGAGGAACACTGGGAAGCTTTCCAAAAACACACGATTAATGCCGGGGCTTTCTGGGGTTACATGAGCCTCACTCCCTTCACTATTCGGCAAACATGGTTGGCGACGTCTCACATGGATAAGCCTCCATCCACCGTACTTGGTCACATGGCGCCGGCGATTTTGAACGGACGCCTGACTACACGAGTCAAGACTGACTTGGGCGAATTTCCAGCCACGTTTCCTCACGTTCTATCTCCAGATGAGATGCACAGTCTTAGAAAGAACCACAAGGAAACCGAGATGCAGAGTTTAAAGGATAACATTCTTTATGGAGATGGAGGCGAGAAAGGCAGCAGCATCCAAATCGGACATAATCTCACTTTTGGGCTCAGCGTGGGCTTTGGCATATACCCCGATATACAGGGTCCGCAACCAAATCGCCAGTCTGACTCTGCATTTGTAAGTTTCCAGTAAACCATTTCCCTTCCACGGTATCTGCATACTAAGTTGCAACTACTATAGTTGCTTGTTACCAGCGAGACATACGCCAATTGGGATATCCCACCGGCCAAAAACGACAAAGTCTGCCCCCATTCAACAGCCACGTAAGTAGATCTTGCTCCTGTGCACCCGCACTACACAGTATGAACTGACAAAACTTAGGAGTCTACTTAAACAAGGGGTTGTCGATAAGTAAGCGCAGTCGGCTGAAAGTGACTTTGTGGAAACTACGCTGACGCATAAACAAGATCCTTTCTGGGCTGGGAAAAGGATGATGGGTCGGCTCTGCTTTTCGTTGATAAAGTAAGTCACAACCAGCGGACATGAGCATCTTATTCTAACTAGCATTTTTAGGAAGCTCCTGATGACGAACCCTGCTACTCGACCAAAAATCCAAAGGGATTTTTTTCAGAAGGTACTATTGAAAAATATTAACCTTATCTCAACATAGAAGAGAGTTAGGAGAGATCTGACCACTTCATGATAAGTCATATAAGGATTAGGTAGAGCTAGGGCTCTCCGGATTGATTGTCTCGGATATGGGTCAGGATGTTGGTAGACTATCTATCGGCTGTGACCGCTGCCAAAGGCGGTACCCCAGGAGACGTAGCGAAAGGGGGAGGATAGTTTGGTAAATCTACAATATTAAAGATGAAGAATGAAACCCCAGTCGACGTCCCTATCATGACAGCGGATCTAGAGACCTCGACACAAACGTCGAAGAGCGTATCATCAGAAGACCTTACTGGACGGAATGCTGGAGGAAGCCAAAATATCTTGGTATTATTCCATAAGATCCAAGTTGCGTTGTTGCTGAGGCCGAGCCCGATTCGATCGCATTGGTTAAAAGTTCTTACGGACTCCTCCAACTTGTTAACTCGAGTATCGCCGAATGAGGTAGAGAATAGAACAAGCTGAGTATTAGAGTTGACACATCCAGGCCGGTAATTAAGGCCAAGTTTTGCAATCACTCTAGTTTGTATATCGCCTATCAGCCAACAATCGCACCAAACGTCGCCCTGCTTCATTGCAAACGTTTTGAGATCTGAGCCGACAATAACCTCAGCCACCTCACCCCAAGATTTCAATTCTGGTATGATATTTTGCTTCCTGTTATCGATAAGCTCAAGTCGATCCATGGTAGATTAGTAGCATGCGGATTGAGATGTTGGAAAAGGGAACGAGGTGGCTAAGTGAAAGGAAGGACGGCTGAAAAAATTACAAAGACAACAAGGCATAACAATCACATTTCACATTGCTGCCCAATGTGACTGCAGCTGTTACACAGGTCGGCTATGTCGATAAACCTTGCAATTGTGGCTTTAAACTCGGTGTGGAGGTCGAAGCACACTACCCCTACTACCTGTTCTACCCCTCTCTGTAACTACTAGGACTTCTGTTTCCTCTTATCTCCTACTGGCATGAAGTGCATGCAATTTTTCTGCGGTCAACTTACGTGTTGATGTGTGATTGGGTGAGGCAGACTGGCTGAGCACACACTGGCGGCGGGTAACGTTGAATATCTACACGCAACCTCAGCAATGCCTCAAGCAGCTCGAACCACATCGCAAGACCAATATCGTTCATATGAGCACTTAGCAGGAGAGCTGCTGGCTTATAAGTGCATCTTCTCCCTCCTTTCTCAGGCTTACAATACGTTCCCAGCCGTCCAAAATCATTTATATTGTTGACCATTTGAACCTATACTCGTCTACAATCAATTAGTACACCATGGACCCCATTTCAGCTCTTGGCATCGCGAATGCGACTGCTCAGTTCATCACCTTTGCCTTAGGACTACTCTCCACCACGGCAGACATATACAACTCAGTAGGGGATGCCTCTACATACGTATCTAACCTAGATACTGTTTACTCGCATTTAAAACTGCTTTGCCGAAACCTGAATCAAGCATCCCAGAAAGTATCCAGAGATCAGCCCGCTGCCGGAGTCACTGACCCAGGTGCTTTCAAATCATTTCCGCACGGGGTCCCTACAGACGTTCTTGAAGGTATTAATGAAATTGAGCTGCGGATGGGTAACGTCTTGCCTGCATTGCATGACGTGTACTCTACTCTTCAACAGGTTATCAAGAACTGCGACCAGGACTCCACCACTATTCTTTCTCTCATCTCGAAGCTGAAGTTGGAGAATGGCTCTGGATCCTTGACCAAAAGCTTACTATTGGCAATAAAATTAATCTGGAAAAAGGACGAAATACAGAGGTTGGACGAAAGGCTCAAGCGGTCGCAGACTATCTTGATTGCTACCATGGTGCGAATATCCAAGTATGTATGGACCAGGTCGCCCCCGCACATGCGATAGCCTAACGTATCTTAGCATCTACCAGATTCAGCATTCTAGAGAGCTGACGGAGCTGCGGAGGGAGAGTCAGGCTCTGGGAGCAAGATACTCCCAGCAGCTCTCGGATATGCAAAGCTCACTCAAAAACATCGAACAGGGGATAAAACCCCATCCCTGCGATGAAGTACTTGTAGACAGAATGGCCGACTTGGAGTTGACAATGCGCCAGTGTTCACTATCTGAGGCCAGGCTACGCAAGGAACTTAACATTATACGATCATTGAGCTTCAAGGCCATACACTACCGTCATGACGCCATCTGTGATGCACACCACGAAACATTTGGCTGGGCTTTTAGAGCTCCGACCGACGAACAAACAAACCTAAGTACAGAGCAGCGAGAGTCTCAGAGAAAGCTTCTAAACTGGCTTGAGCATGGCAGTGGGGTATTCTGGGTTTCTGGGAAGCCTGGGTCGGGCAAGTCGACCTTTATGAAGTTCATTACAGATCATCACAGGACAATGGAAGCTCTATCACGATGGGCAAACCCAGGTCGAGCCATTATTTCCAGTTGCTACTTCTGGAATTCAGGGACCGAGATGCAGAAGTCACTAGTCGGCCTTCTGCAGACACTCCTGTGCGATGTCTTTAGGAGCTGTCCACAGTTGATCGAAAGTGTGTGTCCTTCTAGATGGTCCGGACATGTACCTGTTGGAGAGAAGTGGATGGAGAGCGAGCTACGAGATGCCATATCACGAATTTCGGGGCAAAAGGACGCCACTTTTCGGTTCTGCTTCTTCATTGACGGACTAGACGAATACGAGAGCGTTAATAGCGATCACAACGACTTCTGCGAGTATCTTATGACAATATCCAGTCGATGCATCAAGATTTGCTTGTCTAGCAGGCCTTGGAATGAGTTCAACGACGCCTTTGGTCAACATCCAGCGTCCACTATCTTCATTCACGAGCTAACTTGGGACGATATATTGGTATATTCTCAGGATAGGCTCCAAAAACACCCACGTTGGAAGCTATTGGAGTCGCAGACAAATAAAGCCAGGACCCCGGCTAAAACAGTTGCGATAAGAGCACAAGGAGTCTTTCTCTGGGTTTTCCTCGTGACAAGGCTCTTGAGGGAGGGCCTAAGCAACGATGATAGCTTCGCTGACCTGGAAAAGAGACTCTTGAGCATACCAACCGAGCTAGAAACATTCTTCAGGCAGATTTTGTACTCTGTTCCAAGCTTCTATCATGAGAAAATGGCTGGCACACTCCGAATCGCACTGTATGCAAGAGAGCCACTGGATTCCATGATATACAGCTTTGTCAGTGATGAATACGAAGATCCGAATTATTTCCGACATTTTTTCTTCCCAGAAAGCGACTGGAATCCAGATGAAATCCAGAACCATTTGGTAGCACGGCACAATCAGATTGCTCGCCGACTTAAGGGCTGGTGTCGTGGGCTCTTGGATGAGCAAATGGGAAAGGTCCACTTCCTACACCGAACAGTAGGAGAGTTTCTCAGAACCCGAGGAATGTCAGATTTTGTAGAGTCTAAGCTTCCACCACATTTCAACAGTGGGCTTTCCATACTGAAAGCATATCTGGCATGGCTCAACTTGTCCAATCTCGAGGGCGGGAATTTCATGCTATTCGAAGACGGCGTTATAAAGAAGCTCGCTTTGTGCAAGACCCCATTGTATCTTGGACTTCAATCCGCTCTCAAATATGCTTTATACCTTGAACTGGAGGACAGTGTTTCTAAACCTTTTTTGGACTCGCTTATCGATGAAATGGATCTTAGACTAGCAAGAATGGCGAGGGCTATCAAACCACGGCTTGTTAAGAATGTTCTAGAGACATCTGAACATGTCCCTGGATTGGTTCGAATAATTGCTCTTGACCTACCGTTGATGGGTTATCTTTCTAGAAAGCTTTCACAGGAACCTAGCTTTCTCTCCGTCTTTGGCCAGTCACCAATATCCACTGTGCTATGGACTCCAGCCCTGTCACACATAACATGGCCGACTGAAAGCCGGGAAAAGCTTAAGTACGTGTTCAAATCCGGTTCAAACCCAAACGAACTGACCGTGGGATCAATTCATATGACAACCGTATGGGAGAGGTTCCTGTCAGAGATTCTTCCCAAAGCTTTTCCCACAGGGTGGAGGAGAGCTGGTCCCAAGTTCCAAGACGCGATCGAGCATGGCCTGGTGCAAGTATTCCTGGATTTTGGCGCCAACCCTCAGAGTAAGATCTGGGTAGACTCTGTTAATGCTGTCTCTGCCCTGGTTCTATTCGTGGCTGCTGGTTTCGATCTCGAATGGAACGAACAAGCCGAAGAAATGTACTTCCAAGCACTGGACTGTTTCATACAAGGGGGCGCAACACTTGACACCAGTGAGAGCTCTCGCGATGAACCTCAAGCGTCTGGCTTAGACCAGACTCTCCTCCAGGTCTCCATGATCGACTTTGCTGAGTTTAATTCCTTTGCGGGAACAACTCCTACTGGATCTGCCCCCAGGCACTGCGAGCTTATATTCGACTAATTCGAGAAGAAGTTGGGACCAGTCGACTCTCTCAGTCGTGAGACGCCACAGTGTCTCTTCTTCACAAGATTGCTTAGAAGAATCTTGCCATCGGCTCACAAAGCATCCTGGCCTTTGGATAACTACCAACATCTTATCGAGCGGAGTCTCAACTACGAAAAGCCACCGCCCGGTGATATTTGGCGTTCAGTCCCTCTGAAGCGATACAGGACAGTTGATTCTGAAGAACATGGAAATGAGGCAAAGCGGAGGTTATTTGAAGAGTGTTGAATGACAAGCCCTAAGGCCTTTGGTAGAGGCTAGGATTCGACATCCATGCGGCTTCAGCAGCAGCCACGGAAGACACCCTGTCCGTGTTTCTGAAATGGCTGAAACTTGGATTTTGCCTGTTTCTATAAACGATCAAGGCCAATGGTCGGTGCCCCTCGTTCTTAAAGACTTATAGCGGAATCAAAGATCTTGGTGAAGAAGCAGAGATTCGCCAGGCAAATGAGACCTTTGACAGATCCCAGTTGTTATTCACTGGCTCCGACTTGGCAGGTCCAATATGTGGTGGAGCCCAGGAAGGCGATGTGATTACTCAGCCCATAGCAAGCTCATTTCTCGTCCTCAGACCGATTAATTGTGTTGACAAATACAATGTAGTTGGCCAAGTGCTGTTGCTTTCTAGGTACGGAATTTCCCACGATTTACCTCAAAACGTGGGTGTTTTGGAGCAAAGGCTCCAAGCACTCTTGGCTGAGAATGTGCCCGAGTGGGAACTGGAAGATCACGAACATAAAAAAAGCCTTTAGAGAAGGAGATCGAAGTGGCTTGCCGACCTGGTTAAAGATATCTGAAATGTTTGGTTCAGCTTAGAGCTGAACCTATTGAGTGGTTAATACTCGTGGGCCAGGACTTCGTTGAGCCTTTTAAGACAGAACCAGAATCAGAAAGAGTATCGGAGAAATTATATACCAAGATAAATATGAAAGCTACTATGGTTTAACTAAGTAATGACGTTTTATTATTGCAACATCTTACAAAGCTATGTTTCCTCCTCTCATGCCAAATATTAACAGCTTTACACCAGTAGCTCAAACAGCCTGTTGCGTATGCTCTGTTATCTACCCCACACTTTGTACACCCCAAAGCAAAGCAGGTCGACAGGGTTATATGAGATAGGCGTGGTATGATTTGCCAGTGTGCAGATGGCTAGTTGAACTCAAATGACAGCCTGGTGCAGTTAAGGGGTTATGGCGCTCTTAAGTCCGGCCGGACCCATAGTATACCCCGGGGTCGCGACTTGGATGCCTTAAAACTATGAATACGGTGGCAACTATATAGGTTTTCCGCGAACAAGCAGCGGAATTGATAGTAAATCAGTTGTTTTGGCCATGGCTTCCACGCGAAAAGTCAGCTTCATGAGTAGAGGCATCAAAATCCTTGCCGATCTCTACCTTCCGCCGTCTACAAAAAGCTATCCCGACCGCAAGAAGTCTGCCGTCATAGTCGGCCACCAAGGCACAGGTGTCAAAGAACAAGCATCTGGACTCTATGCGGCGACCTTAGCTGCACATGGCTTTGTGGCTCTTACCTTTGACGCAGCATATCAGGGCGAGAGTGAAGGGCAGCCCCGAGGCTTAGAAGACCCCTACCAGCGAGTGGAGGACTTCAAGTGTGCCGTGACATTTCTCTGCAACCTCGAGGATGGTCTGGTTGACCCGAACCGCATTGGTGTCGTCGGAATTTGTGCATCTGCTGGTTACGGCACATGTGCTGCAGCGACAGATCCTCGCATCAAGGCGGTGGCTGGCATTTCACCAATGTGCTTTGGAACATTGACCCGAGACGGACTGAGAGATTCTACTGGACAGATCAATCCTGACCATCTTGAGAAGCTTTTGGACGATGCTGCGAAGGGCCGATTGGAGGAAGCAAAGGGCAATCCCCCTGTAGTCCACAACATCGTGGATGTCTTTTCTGATCCAAAGGAGGATATAAAGGGTTACTACACGAAGTGGAAGCATCCACGGTGCACCAACGAAATGGTGACGAGAAGTGCAGAGCTCCTCGTGACCTTTGACTCATTTCAGTATATCGAGTGGATCTCACCCAGACCTGTTCTTATGATAGCTGGGAGGGAGGCGGTGACGTTTCAGTATAGCCAGCCGATTATTGATCGTGCAAAGGAGCCTAAGGAACTTGTTGTTCTGGAGGGAAAGGGACATGTGGATTTATATCAGGATGTCACGGAGACTGGACCAAAGCTTGTGTCATTCATGCAGAAGTATCTCTGTACCTAACCGTCAAGCTATTCCAAGGATTTAAGTTTGAACGGCGCACCAATTATTATTCTTATGCTGATTTCCATCATATCCTCGTGTCATCCTCTCAAGTTCTAGGACGCTAAAAGAAACACTGTCTTAAATGTTCTGTGTAATACCAGGTTGGATGTTCTCCAGTATAGCCATTAGTTCCTTATGCACACGTGCCTGGGTCTCTGCACCTTCCTTACTTCTAATAAAAGTGCTCGGTTCTCTAACTCTGCACTCGCTCATGTACTTTCCGTGGCTTTCATCTCCAGCAGCAGCACTATGCACGAGTGTTCGCGAGCCTTCTTCTGTCTTACGTGCAACGAGTGTTTTGGCGATAGATAGAAGGTAGCGAGGCAATCCCTTGATGTCAGGTCAGTTTCTATTGATTCCAGAAGGCAGCTTTAATTATACCTTGACGTCTTTGTCCAGCTCCGACTCGCACAGCCCGGGGTGCACATTGTTCAAAATAATTGGCTGGGCGCTGTGAGGGCCGTCTTTCATTGCTGCAGCAATTGAACGGATAAGCATTACCTCAAGGAGCTTCGATACATTGTACCGATCGTTTAGCCACTCTGGTCTGTTCTCGTTTAAGGCATCAAATATTGAAGGCTCAAATCTTTCTCGAAATTTCGCCTATGCATTGTCAGATCTGAAGAAGGCTGAAGTGTCTCCATGAAGCGGGCGGTCGAGCGAAAGGGGGAACCCACGTTGTAATGAACTGAAGAGCTGGTAATGACGAGCCTTGACGGATGTCTGGTCTTTTCATATGACCTTCGAAGGACGGGAAACAGGTTCAGTGCTAGAAGGAATGTTCCAATGACATTGACTTTGATGGTGATCTCAGTCCCCTCACTCTCCTCGTATGTATTCCTCAAAATGCCAGCATTCTCCACCACGACATCGAGTCTTTCGAGTGAATTGCACCTCGCAGCGAAGGACTTGATGGAGTCGCATTTGTCCATTTCCAGCTGCCATACCTGCACAACGTTCTTTCGCTTTGTGGAAGCCTCAATAGATGCTTTCGCTGCTTCGCCTCTTTCTAGCGACCTGACCGCGAGAATGACAATCTCTGCATCAAGTCGTACAAAATGCCTGGCAGCTTCCAATCCCAACCCAGTATTAGACCCTGTAATAATGATGGTCTGGCCTTGGAATGACGTGGTTGGGATAGGAATATGTTCCAACTGTCCGCGGAAGGCATCCATGACTGTGGTTCCGGATGCTCAGACAATAGTGAAAGTGAATAGAAATAACAATAAGAAACAGGTTTGTGGATGGCTTTAGTTATCTCCTGTATTTTGCAGTATAATCTCATGCAATGATTACTTGTCTTTTTATCTTTAAAGCCTTGTGACCGGAATGCTAAGTAACCCGAACTACCGAATTAACATACTATGTGCCTTGTGGACTAGCCTGGTCGCTGCAGTCTGTTTTAATTTCTGATTACCAACGCCCTCCAAATGCCGGACTCGACACATAAGAAGCCCAGACTTAGGCCTTGCAAATGGAGTAACATTCACGATTTACTCGCGACGCGAACTACATGGAGTTTGTATATGTGTTAGTCAATTATGTAATTTTACTTAGTCCTACAACAGAGTTTGAAGACTAGCCCTTTATGGAAGTATTTAAGTCTTCTTCTCCCGACCCGGCACGATATTTGCTCCGCCGGGAGAAATCATGCATAGTCCCGTCTGGACTGTCTTCTATCAAGAGATCAGGTTATCTGTAGTCACGAGAATGTGGGCCGGCACGGCCGTGCACGTCTTCGCCAATTCATGCTCTATGATCTCTATGTCAGATGTGTTACATACGTATATATATCACAGAACCACGTGGTGCAATAGTATATATGCTTAGGCCCTCGAAACTCCTGTCCCTATACAGACATACATTGTGCATATCCTTAAAACTGTTATAATGTCTGGTGACCATTTAGGCAGCCTAATTCTAACTGTTCCCGTGGCCAGGTAATCCAGGCTGCATAGTCTGCGTCAAGCTTCTCCGTGATGCTTTCTAATATACGCCAACTCCATCCTCTCATAAACCAAAAGCATTCCAGGGTCTGAACCAGTACTGAGAAGTAAGCTAGTAAGACTAGAACCTGAGGATTTAGTTTCTCAACCTGCTTTGTAAAGTCATCTTCTAAGAACCATACCCACCGCATGACGATATGCGTTTTCCCATGCGTGACTTTTTTGAGGCTCATCAGCAGTTCCAAAAACACCACTGTAGCAGCATACAAGAGCCTCATAAAGTTCTAGTAGATCTGGAAACATTGGGGTTTGAGAGTCGTGAATCATCGTTCTCAAATCGGCGATAGGCTTTTCCCAAGAGATGTATCCAGCTCTACCTACAGGCGGTGGTATGGCTGAGTCGTCTTTTGTTGGTGGAAAGGGGCCAATAGGACCTGAGAAAATGGCTGTTATACCCATAGTCTCGATGACAAAGCGAATGCCGCGGAAGAGGTTCCACCAAGCGGTTTCAGTGTTATTTGACTGAACGAGAAGGTGGCGCTTTTTAGGTGGCTTCGCAAAGGCATAGTTGCAAATAAGCACAGTAGCAATGTATAATGCGGAGCAATTTTGGTGATTGATTTGGGGAAGAAGATTGGTGACATGAGACACAGCTTTGGAAGTGATGGTGCTCGGCCAGTTTCTCATACCTGCTTGCTTCCAGGGCTTGAAGCCGTGCTAGATGGAGAGCAGAAACAGCAAGCATCAGGTGAAGAATGAACTCATTGTCGAAAGCCAAAAGTGGGGCCTTGTCATGCCACATGGTATCATCTCCAAAGGTTAGTGATGTCACCGTAATGTAGTGATGATAGAGTCGAAGGTCGTCAACATTCAACGACAGGCTTTGTTGGCTCGGCGACGAGAGCTGGCGGTCCATAGGAACTGGCACTAGAACTTGGGTGGAAGTACCGGGATCTGGTGCCAAGGCATGGGGCCTGCCTCGCTGCCGTGGGCGAATAGGAACCAGTGTTGTTTTTGTACCTGCATCGCTCGCAGTATCAAAACTGCAGGAGAACGAGAGATGAGCGCAGTTCTTGCAAATCGGTTTGTTCTCGTCACACTGAGCATGAAATATTGTTAGCAGACGACAACGGCAATAAGGGCCGTAAGAGCAACTCAGGCTCACCTTGATCCTTCGCTTCTTGCAAGTTTGGCAGCCATTTCGGGATTTCTTGTGCGATCTACGTTGGACAGGACGGCATGGACAGCGTGATCCTGCAGGATGGACATGTTCAGTCTCTTGCGTCTCGTCCATCGTAATCGACGGCAGATTATTCTTAGTTATTGCTGCTGATCATTTGGCTGTTACAGCCTTACAGGAGAAGCTTGATGGTGCACGCTAGGGCAATGGATTAACTAAGGTCCATCGGCTGGATGACAAAGTGTTTAAGGGAGGGCCCACATGAGTAGTCGGAGGGCGCCTCGGTCAAGCCAATTGCAGGCACGTCATGTCAGAGAAGAAGTACCAGTTAATTTTTGCTCTGTATTAAGGGCAGGCCAATGGATCAACGCCATTTTGCAGCGCTGAACACGATTCAAGGCTTCGCCTCAACAGAAGTGACATCATCACTCAAGTCTAGCGCCCTGGGAATCAATGCCAGTCACAGATCTGCAGTTGCGGCAAGATCTATACTATTCATCGGTAGTAAAGAGATTATATTGGCAATATATTATGGTGCAACAGAGACAGAATGAGCAGGAGTAGAGCAATTACGGCGGCGGCGGTAGGAGTTAGACAAGCTTAAGGCAACAACGTTCAAGGGGTCTATCAGCTATATTCAAACAAGCTTCGACGTAATGTTCCAGAACTTCCACTAATGTACAGTGACTTATAGGTTCACTTTTTGTAACTCAAATAATCTGAATGGTATTTATAGGGTAGAGTTCTACCTGTATTAAATCTATCTAAAGAGTCGAACAAAGCAATTTGGCAACAATGCCGAAGAACGGAAGGTCAGATTCTGGGTGAAACATAAACAGCCTCTGATAACTTCAGGAACTGTGAACATCAATACAAAGGCTTACAGAGCGCAAGACCAACATATCGACGAATTCTTAGCACTGCAGGAGGTGTTAAAACTCGGCTTCTGGGGATAAGGGCACAGAATCTGCTGTTGAGTCGTATTGTCCGACCTGGTTACAACTACAGGAGTAGAGAACGGCTCAGTGCCATTCTCTACCCAAGCCCGGAGTTGGTCAAACAACGCTTCAGGCTGACCCCCCTTGCCGCCCCAGCAGTGTCCGAGGGCAGGTACCTGATAGTACTTATAGAAAGAAGTAACGTTGCCTACAAAGTCCGATACCTTGGTGTAATACTGAAGCGTGCCACCAGGGGAAATACTCGGGTCAGCCTGGGAAATGTTAGCTTGAAGTTGGATCTTGAATGTAGGAGACATTACCAAGCCATGATAAGTAATCATCTTTCCTCCAGCATCTCTAAAGTCTCGTAGATCAACCTCGTTGGTCTCGAGGTTGGAAGCAAAGATCTGCTTGACGTGACGGTAAATGGTATCGAAATCTCGACTAGTTGCGTTCTTCAGTGTCGCTGCCATGTCTTTCTTGACAAAGGTCTTCCAAGCAAACTCAACAGAACCTTCGCCTCCACTCTTGCAAACTGCGCCGGTACAGTTTGTTGGGGCAGGCGTGGGGAGATCGCTGCCAATTTCGTAGCCGGGGTACATTGGCTTGCCGTTAGAGAAACGGGGCCCGGTCCACGAGTCATTGGCTACGGAAGCAGCAGCGTGGCTGATCTTGAGCTTCGACCCGGTGCTGGTGCAGTTGAAAGACTTGCCAACCTGTTTGAAAGGGTTGAATTTGCGCCGACAAGCGTCAACGTCGCTGATGATGCCATCCTTGACCCCGTCCAGCTCATCGCAAGCCGAGACCGCAAGCTGAGTAATAGCGTTCAGCTCACAATCGTGTGGGAACTGCTGAGTAGACTCCATGTAGAATATCGGCCAGATGGAATTGATGTAGAACTCGGCCCAGTTGATTGCTGGAGCAGCCGCGATGATCCCATCATAGGCAGAAGGATACTGTTGAGCAAGTTTGAGGCCTTGGCGACCACCTTGGGAGCAAGCATTCCAGTAGGAATACGATGGAGCCTTCCCGTAGAGGCTTTTAATCAGCTGCTTCGAAATGGTAGCCTTTGGGGTGACTCTAAGTTAGTACTATTATACAGAACACGGTCAAGCTTGGTATTCTTTACCTCATCGTTAAGTGAAACTTGGCCAAAGTTCTGCAGCGCGTTTGTGTTGATATTCCCGGGAGATGTCAACAGCCACTCAGCGGGGCTGGCGGCCTCAGGGATACCAGCATCCGTTGTAACAGAAGCATAGCCATTTGCCACGGCGTTGATCATGCCGGCATAAGTCAGTATATAGCGACCTGGTGTCCAGCCCGAACCTCCAAGGGACTGCAGTCTTCCATTGTAGTTGTTCTCGCTGGGTAGCCAAGCTTCAGCGTGAAGGGTATCGTTCTGGCCAGTGTGCGTATAGGTGACGGTGACGTTGCAGAAAGTGACGTTCCGGACATTCAAAGCTGGTTGTGAGTAGGTCCAGCCGCGTGGGACATCGAAGCTATAATCGGTGACGACATTCGCTTCGATGGAAAGGAACTCAGCCCCGAAGAGAGTTGGAGTTGCCAAAGTTGAGGCCACGCAGCGGCTCTCAATGTCGGAGGAAGCCATGACGGTTTGAGGATACTCGGTGTAGCGAGTATAAGACATAATGGCGAGGCCTGGACTTAAATAGAATTGCTCATACAAGGCGAGGCCTCTCAGCTTGTCGTGATACTTTATGATGACGATGATACAATCCACAAAGAATGGGACTCATATTGAAGGTGGGTATCTTGAAAACTCAAACTATCGTCGCCATCGAGGAAAGGAAAATTACATTGACAAGATGATGTTTCCTAAGATTGAATCTCCGTCTTTTGATGGCAATGTTCTGCCAATCAGGGTTGTAGGGTATCGTATTGAATACGACAAATCCACAGCGCTTCTGCATGAGGTTAGGTATGTAAATCTCCCCACTCAAGGGCATCGGAGTTTATGGGTCTGAATGCGTCACTGGTCTCAGTCCGACAGGGGTGGTCGAACCGTATTCAATACGACGGTTAACTAAGCCATTTTATGTCCAAACACCTCTTCGATCCTCAAAGGTAATATCGTCTATGGTTTCGTCATATAAGTAGACGTCCACAAACTTGTGTTCTTTCACCCAATCTCCTCATAAACTTCCGACCCATCTCGTTTCGTCACTCCTTTGTCTTGTTGTTCACTTATTCACTCTTTATTAGTTCTTTCTATTCTAGTCTGTCGTTTCCTTCAATCACCATGTCTCAGGAATGGCAGAATAGCCTGCTCGATTGTTCGCCTTGCGACTCTTGCTTATTGAGCACTTTCCTTCCATGCATCCGTACGTTTCCCTCCTTCTACCCGGCAAACGTCAGCTTACCAATCGCGATAAAGTCTTTGGACGTACCTCTCATCGTTTGCAGAATCCTTCTGCCGAGCCCGAAAGTGTCAATTCGGACTGTGCATTGTTCTGTGGCATACAGTCACTTACTGGCTGCGGCTGGATGTCAGTAAACCTCTATTCTTCTGCTTCATATTTGCGGCAGAAAGCTAACTTGTTAATAGCTTTAATGTAATGAAGCGTGGGGAGATCCGTGAGGCATATGGTATTGAAGGTAGCGGCATGGGAGACTGCTGCGCCTCATTCTGGTGTCTTTGCTGTGCGTTAGTCCAGCAGGGAAAGGAGGTCAAGTCCCGACAACTTGCGTGCTGCGAGACCGCTGGTTACCAGCCTATGAAGGATGGCATGCGTATGCCTTGAGGACCGCCCTTCAAGACATAGTTGATGTTGATACCCTTTATTAGATGTAGTGGGGTAGGGTGAGGCTGATAAGGAACTGTAAAAGTAAAGAAAGTTTCATTTTATTAAGCGCCTCTTAATAAGCATTTATATGTATAGTACTAGAAGATTTCTTAAGATTCTTTATCTGTACATGTCCCTGTTAGTCATCGTGTCACAATACCTAGCATGAGCATGGCTTATAGAAAGCTCCATTTTACAGGCAAGATAGCTGAAATCATTTCACCGCCCTACTGAGATCTCAAAGCCGCCAACTCTTCCTCAGTAACCTGGCCGTCAAACTCCTGCATCTTGGGCAAGTCCTTCAATCCCTTCGCCGTCGCAGAGACACATCGACTGAGAGGTGTTCCGTGCTTAAACATTCCTTCACTGTCAGGGTTGAACCAATCCTTCTCAAGAAACTCGCGATCCAGAGTTCCAAGGTATAAATGAAAAGAGTCCTGCCATCCATCAGGTAATTTTCCATCAGCGCAGTATCCTGGCTCCAGTTTGAAGTGGTAGCACAGCTGCGTTCCGCAACGGCTGCAGAAGCTGCGCGATACGTCAGAACTGCATTTGACGGAGTGGAAGAAGCGTAACCAAGTTTTGGTCTCTCCTGTTGCGCGGAGTGCTTCCATAGCTGGGATATATGGAGGACGGTCCGCGTCTGCTTTCTCAGCATCATAGTCATCTGTAAGGACATCTAGGATTCGACCAGAAACGATGTCTGATTCAGATGAGGGTGGCATGGCGGAGACGGTGAGCATCGGCGCCGGGACATCGAGTACGCCAACTGCAAGGAACGAGCCAGTTGATCTACGGCAGTCATTGCAGTGGCATGTCATAGATCCTGGGAGCTTGATGCCCAGGGCTGGAGGAGCGAAAGGGTTCAATGGACGGTCTTCCAGTGTAGGGACGTCAATACGATAGCGGATAGCGCCGCAAGAGCAGCCACCGGTGACTTTGACAGGTTCGTTGGGGAGAGGCATGTTGATTGAGAGTGTAAGATGCTTCAGACTTATGGTTACAGATTGACGGTCTAATATGCAGTCTTATACTCTCCTCATTGTTCATTCAATTCACGATAAATTCCGAAGCTGAAAGCTGGCCGAGGCTCATGACGATGAGGCGCTCTTGGCAGTCCTCGCTACTGGTGGACTGTTGTTGTTTCGCGTTATTATTACCAGAACAACGCAAAGTGCTTATGGAGCTTAAAATCTTGCTACACCTTGTGATCATCTTAAATCACAGTTGTATCTACTTCAGGCATTGAGGTGTTTAAATTCACTGGATCGCTTGGCTTTAAGATGGCTTTATTGCTGCCAAGCCTGATTCAACCACTCAGGAGCCAGAGAGCGGTGTCCACAGGGCGCAACGAATTCCGCCGTGCTTATGGGTTACGAAAACCGTGAGGGAATACGAGCAATCGCCTGATGGAAATTCACGATGGTCAATCGGCTCGTGATGTCATTATTCATCTGCTGTAAACGTGGCGCTGGGAGGCTCAGACCAAGCTGAGCAGTACGTAAGTACTGAAGGGGGAAAGAAAGTAAGCTTACTCCAGCAGAGCAGTGTCATTGGTCAATTGTCGCATCTCGGTCTTTGCCCCTGTTACGCTATCGATAAGGATCACGCTATGTTACCCTGAACTCAAAGACCGAGCCGGATCTGCAGACCTGAGCCTTTGTAATTATTCGGTCTTTAATAATTCGTCATCTTAAGACTGCATAATGGCTGTTAATGATTGAAAGGATTCCAATGCGACTTAATTACAGGTGTTCACTGTGGCTGAGCATTGTGACATGGCTCATTGTCTTTTTCTTGGATCATGAGCCCTCAAGAGTTAATTTCGGTCTTTAGCTTTACTAACAACATTACATGGGAACCATCAGTTTGCACAACATAAATATCCTGGGTACAACCGCAATTGTTTTTCTATCTTATCTTACTACTTAGCAATATCTTCAATTCCATTCATCAAACACACAGAATGCGTCTTCTGGCTCTTCTCACCTTTCTCAAGACTTCGCGAGCCCTACTTGTTCCTTCTCCACCAGGCCCCTGTGATGTCGCCGTTAAAAACTTTGAGCTGATTGATACAAATCATATCGACACATTTGCCCCCAAGCCTAATACCAAACGTAGTCTTATGGTCTCAGCCTATCTCCCTATCGACGCCCAATACGGCTGCAAAGACGAGTTTGTTCCATATGTGCCCGCCCTTACTGCGGAGGCGTATGGTAAGGTAGCCGGAACTCTTGGTCTACCAGACAACATAGTCAAGGATTTCCATATGAAGGTCTGCAATATCTCAACTGCCAAGCCAAAGAGGTTTCACAAGCCGAAGAAGGAATACCCCGTCGCGCTTTTCTCACCAGGCTATCAAGGCTCGAGGCTCGTCTATGGGGCTATGGCAATGTCTCTCGCAAGTCTTGGATATATCATTCTCACTGTGGATCACACTTATGAAGCATTTGTCGTTGAGTTTCCTGATGGGACAGCTGCACCTGCTGCTGAGTTTCCGGATAACATGAACTCGACATATCGACAGCTCGAGGTAAGCTCTCCCTTGACCGCCGCGCCAGAAGGACAATAATAACCTTGACTATCAGGTCCGAACTAAAGATGAGTCCTTTGTCATCTCGCAACGTTGTAACCAAACGCTGGTGGAGCAGGTCTTTGGTGACTTCCCTGGTACTTTTGACCCTCACAAAGTTGCTGTATACGGCCATTCCTTTGGTGGATCAACTGCCGCCGTCACAGCCCAACGAGATCGCCGCGTCATTGGAGGCCTCAACTTTGACGGTCCGATGTATGGGTCTGTAGTCGAAGAAGGCTTGAAGGACACGCCGTACATCCTTGTTGGAACAAATATGACAGCGCCTGATCCAGTTCCTGGCTGGAATGCATTCTACGACAAGATTGATGCTGCCAAGATGGAGATGGTGGTGAAGCATACACGCCACTATGCATTTACAGATGTTCTGCTGCTTCTGACCGAGGTTAAGATTCCGGCCAAATCTGAAGCTATGGTGCATGAAGTATTTGGAACGCTTAATGGAAGGAAGGTTGAGAATGCAGCGAATGAGATTATGGTTGGATTCTTGGATCTGGTGTTCAAGAAGAACGCCAAGAAGCTCAAAGCTATTGGTAAGAATGATGGCATCCACGTTCTTCAACGTGACCTTGATAAGTCGTGAGAACCTGAGGTTACTGATTTTGATGTGGTCAAGAATGTCTATACTAGGAAATGATAAGTTTATTTTTAACTGCTTTTCTGATATACTATAAAACTCTTAACTCAGTTCAAACCCTTGCCTGTGACTTGTTTAAGAAGCTAATAAGAAATTAGCCTCTATTACCATGCGAGAATGTAAGTATACTTACCTTAGATACTTTAGCAGAGGGGGCATGCTCCTTTAACTGGAGTAGATCCAAACATCGTGCTACTCGTTGTCAAGTTTGGACATGAGGTAGTTGCGGCGTTTGGGTGATTGCATCTCTCATTAATGGGAAATTCTGTCATTTTTGACATATGCTTTGGGTCCTTTGTGCAAGACTCGTGGATTCGGGTAATGATAACGTATTTACACATCGCTAAGGTGTTTGTAATGATTGATTTGTGGATGTTTGATGTAAATAGGAGAGTGAGAAAACGTAAGAAGCGAATGGGGTAAATGTAAGCTGAAGAGTGATAAGATTCAAGATTATGGGATGATACTCTGTAGTTGCTGGCTTATACTTATATACATATTCCTCATACTGTATTTCCTCTCAATTCGCAATGCATTCCTAATACAATCTTCCCCTCCCCCTTGACTCTATCACCAACAGTGAGTAGGAGCATCACATCATGAGCGACAAGTGAATATGGGGCTCGCCAATCATTTAATAATGTTGGTTGTTGGCGATGGTTCCCTGGGAACTATGAGAAGGCGCAGCGACGCGGCGAACCATGATTGGTCAGATCTGGGTAACAGAGTTGAGCGGGCAGGCTTCGCATTGGGCGCAAAACTCGACTTTATGCTGTTGGTAGTTGTAACATTTGGCGTTTTCTTCTTGTGGAATGGCCAAGACGTATGTTTGCCCTGAAAGCAACTCAACAACCCGTTTTATTTTCTAGACTTTTTACATTTCTGAAAAGCTCCTCAGTCATGAAGTTCCAGATGCCAGCAAGCAGTTCTCATGACCAATCGCTTAATAAAAAACACTGCCCTGATTGGTCAGATGTCATTGAACGAGACCGACCCCATCCCATCCGCAGGCAGTGACCCGGCAAAGAGATATTCCGTCCGGTGATACGTCCTCCCCACTCACACTTTCGTGAAGTAGGTATATTATTCTTATCCTTTGATATTTAGACACGCGACGATAAGTGAGCCTTAAATGACAACGGTCTCTTTTTTGCTTCAGATTTCACGAAATTTCATTTCATAGCCCTTTCGTTTTGTTTTAAGCCAACCCAAGCAATTTGTTTTTCTGATAACCCGCTCTATCTTAGCTACCATGCGAATGAGTGATCGGGAAGCTGGCCCAGCCATTCGAGAAAGACTCGAGCCCTTGGGCCGAACAGCTCTCAGCATCATTTATGCCGACAAAACCGAGCCTCAAGTGGCTATAAAAGCCACCGGCTTCTGGCTAGATGGGGAGATGTATGACCACGCAGCTCTTGCTGAGGATACCAGCGAGACGTTCAAGCGCGAAGCCGCCATATACGATGCCTTAGGCGCTCACCCACATATCCTTAAATCATTCGGTGTTGCATATCTCCCCGCCCTCGAGGACGAAGGATCGGATCCCAAAGGCGACGAGGAGAGAGAAGCCTGGGCCTTGAAACTTGAGAGAGCCCCGCACGGCAACCTCCGTCAACGCATCCTTCAGGGTGATGCACTACCTATGGCCCAACGCTTGAGGATGGCATTAGACCTTGCGGACACCCTGCAGTATGTGCACAGCAGAGGCGTGATTTGGGGTGACATCTCGACGCGGAACATCCTCCTCTTTGATGACCACCACATCAAACTGAGCGACTTTGCCGGCTCTAGTCTACGCGATGTATATCCAGACCTGCTCTTTGCCTGTGAGCCCCGCTATTGGATACCTACGATACGTTCCCCAAGCCCGCAGAGAAGCACTTTTGAGAAGGAATTGTTTGCACTTGGCACTGGTATCTGTGAGATTACTGAATGGGAGGTACCGTATGGCGAGATTGAGATCGAAGAGTTGCAGGAGAAGTTAATGCGTGGAGAGTATCCCCATATAAGTGAGGACAATCCGGCACGACATATCATCCAAGGGCTGTGGAATCTGGACTACGGTTCTGTTCAGGAGGTTGCCGATGCGCTTCGCAGACTCATACCTACTGCATAGGAGATTGTTGGCGATAAGGTGACTTTATACCACCAACCACATGATGAGGACAAACTGTTTCTTCCTCGTAATACTAGCTTTTACCCAAGAAACTTCCATGATTTCTTGGATAAGTAGCAAGAGTTCGGTGTTACTGGTTATCAATAGACTAAGATCTTGGGCTGCAGATCTACATCGGGGAGACTGTCTTGTTTGTGAGAAAGTAAATGTGTTATTTGCAGTTAAGACTTATGGCTGAGTTAAATCAGCACAGAGAACTTAGTCTGCGAGCGAGCGAGATAGATGTTAACTAAAATTCAGTGTATATTTAGATTGTATCATTATTTAGAGATTTGACTTCTCACCAACTTTGGCCGGATTGAGCTAAGAGGCAAGGGTGATCGGGTTGTGGACAAAGTTGTTTGCACTAGTTATTGTTCCACTCAATTCATCCAACTAGAGTAACACTACTGCAAGGTCCTCTGGGGTTATGGAAGCCACTTTGCAATCAGGTATTCAATCAAGATAAAGATATTCCGGAGCACTGATGGACCTGTCTCGGTATTTTAAAGAAATCCGTCGGCAAAGTGACCCCCACTATTCCGATACTCTAACCCCGTTGATTCCGATGGCCCATCCGTTCCGATACCCCGCTACACTAGACCCCGGACCCCATGGGGAAGCTCTTGATAAGGTGCTGGAGATATAAGAGGTTGACATCTCCAACGGCTTGACAGAAGCCTAGACGCATCCTCCGTGGACTGACACAGCTATGTATATCGCGAATTATCTCAGTGTACCATTATTGACCGGCGTCTTTCTCGTCGGCATAGTCATCTATGCCTTGATCAACGCCTTGAAGTCTCCTCTCCGCGGCTTGCCCGGGCCTTGGTACACTCATTTCACGCACCTCGTCCTCAAATACCATATTCTCACTGGCAATCGCGTTCACTACATACACTCATTGCACCAGAGCTACGGCCCAGTCGTACGCGTTTCGCCAGGAGAGGTTGCTGTCAGTGAACCAGAAGCGTTTTCAAAAATCCATAAGATTGGTTCTGGCTTTCTCAAGTCGGCTTGGTACGATGCCGTAACTCCCGACCGAGAGCCAGGTATCTTTGTCATGAGAGATCCTCATCAGCATGCTGCACGAAGACGCTTGTTTGCGCGTGCTTTTAGTGTCATCTCGTTACTATCCAATTGGGAATCGGCAATCCGACAAAAGACTGAGCTTGCTGTGAATAACATAAAGCGAGATGCTCAGAGTAATGGGGCAGACGTGTTTAAGTGGTGGACTCTGATGGCGACGGATGTCATTGCTCATCTTTCATTTGGAGAGTCTTTCCGAATGCTGGAGCTGGGCAAGGTATGCCATCTTTGCCAAGTCCCTACCAGTCCTAAGACTAACCGACTGTAGCAAACTCCTTACATAGATGCGATCCAGTCCGCACTTCTCATGAGCGGCATCCGTGCCGAACTGTCATGGATCTATCCTCTTCTCCGGCGTCTGCCTTTCCAAGGGCTGAAGAAGTTGCTTAATGCCGACAACGTCGTCCTCAAGCACGGTTCTATAGCTGTTCGAAATATGCAGAGCGCAGGGGACGGCCTAAGCAAGGCGAACCTGTTCAGCCAAATGCTGGCTGAATCTGACAGTCAGGAAAAGACTAGTCTCTCAACGTCAAGCGTGCAGCAGGAAGCGAGTAATCTCATCGTTGCGGGATCGGACACGACGGCTGTGACTTTGACGTATCTCATCTGGGCTGTTCTCAAGCAACCCCAGCTTCAAGCTGAACTGGAACGTGAGATATCAGAGCTTAGTGACGAGCTGACATTTGATGAGCTCAAGAGTGCTCCGCTACTCAACAGTGTGATTGAAGAGACACTTCGTCTGTATGGCGCAGCTCCTGGTGCTCTTCCACGCGTTGTGCCTGGTAAAGGTCTTGATGTTTGCGGTCATTATATCCCTCCCGGTACCGTCGTCAGCACTCAAGCCTTCACATTGCATCGCAACGAAAACATCTTTGAAGATGCACAGAGGTAAGATCATCCCGCATGACTTTAGAAGGTTCCGCGCTTACAGTGTCATAAGGTTCAATGGCCATCGTTTCATGGACAAGTCCACACTCACAGCAGAACAAAAGGCTGCTTTTTCTCCATTTGGGGCTGGGTCACGAATCTGCATTGGTCTGCACTTGGCTTGGATGGAGCTACGACTTGGTGCCGCGCTATTCTTCCGTGAATGCCGTAGCGCCACACTAAGCCCTGAGATGACTGATGAAATGATGGAGATGGAGAACAGGTTCTTGATTGCGCCCAAAGGGCACAAATGCATTGTCAGGGCGTGATGATGGAATGAGAAGAATAGATTGTGGTCTGAGACTTCAATAAGTGCCTCAGCAATTTTGAGATATCTTATACAGGCTGATGTGCTATTCTTTTACCTCTGATTGAAGTTAGAGGATTCAGCTATTTTCGTAATAGTACTGGTATGAAAAGATTCGCCCTACTTCAACAATAAAATTGCGCAATCAAGGTTGATTTGTAATTGGTGAAACGGCAGCCCGGTTCCTGAATCTCCCAGTAGTTAGGCTGAGCAAGACGCGTGGCGTCGATAAACGCAGATCCAGTAGATGCAAGTGCGCAATAGTCTCTGGTTAGCATTCAATAGGTTTTATAGCTGGTTATGTTGGCAAATTAACAACCCCTGATGGCGATTGTCAAAAGGATGGTATTTCTCGCATCTGAACGTGAATTTCTGTCGTGCACTCTTGCAAAACCCCACGCTCATTGATCTGTTGGTTGTTCAACCACGTCCATTCGCTTCACGATGCGTTTCTCACTTCAGTTCCTGGCCATCTGCTTGGTCACGACTAAGGACCATTTTGCTTTGGCGTCGCCGTGCAAGCCTGTGACTACTACTACCGCGCTCGCTGCTACCACCACGACTACTGCTGTCGAGGAGGCTTCCACCACCACTGCGATCACTGACGACTCTACTACTACAACTGCTGGGGATTCCACCACTACGGCCGTCACGCTCAGCGAAGACACTACTACCACTACTGTCATCATGGAGCCAACCCCTACCTTGGAGGCGACCATTACTACTCTTGCTGAAGACACGACCACCACTGCCGAGCTAACCACGACTACCTTTGAGGCGACTACCACAACCGCTGCTGAGACTACCACTACAGCGGAGGCCCTCGAGGGAACTCAGATGTCTGCTGTCTTTTCCGATAATACCGTGAAGGATACATATATTGGTCAATATGGTGGTACCTACAGCTCTCCTCAGGCAGGAGGCTCACCCTCCAAAGCCCGTTTCACACTTGAGCCAGACACCAACAGACTCTTTACCTATCTTGTGGATGGCACCAAGGTCTACCTCTTCACTGTCATTCCCGGCGGTCCTAACTATGCCTTCCAGTTTGACACAGCAGCCAACATCGAAGAGTATCCTCTTATCTACCACTATGTTCAGTGTACACCTGATGCCGACAATGTACTGAGCTGTGCTTCTGAAGATGGCCCGACTCCTATTGTTTGGTACTGGGAGGAGAGTCCTCAGAGGTTCTACGGAAATAGTGATCCCGACTTTGATAGTGCGCCTATTGTCCACTTCAGACTGGAGTAACTCACTTGAAGAGACAGCTACCGCATGGCATGACTATGGGAGTGGGATATGTCTTTAATGGGCAACAGAGAAGTTGAGGATAGCTCTGGTGGTACGCATTCACCGTGTCAAGGGTTACATGTTCTTTGTATATAGTTAATCGACATATATCTTCATATACAGTCATTACATGATGTAAGATGCATCCCAGGGCCTCGCCGTATCGCTTTGCTCTCATACGGATCAGATAACTCTCACGTGTTCGTTGGTACCCTTCGTGTCAGCCCGGGCCGTGTCGCCAGACTCGGACTCACTCGCTGAGCCAAGACTCTGGGGCTCAGCCAGACGCATCTCGAGGTCCGGATGCTTAGTCTTCCACCTTTTCATGTACCAGACACCTCCCATCAAGATTGCCCACATGGTAAACTCGAACACTGTCGCTGCCGAGTATCCATTTGGGAAACGCGGTGCCTCAACGGTTGGAAATGTGAAGAGCGGGATCCAGATCTGATTGCAAAAGCCCAATGTCATCATAGACGAGATGATGGTTCCACGCTCACCGTAGTTTTCTTTTAGCGTTGAGTTGACCCACGAGTAGAGAATGGGTGATGCCATGCCTGAGAAGCCGCCGAAGTAAAAGGCGACGAACTTAAGACCATCAGGCACAGTCCATATGGACAGAACTATACAGGCGAAGAATACGAATGATGCTTGTAACGTCCACAGTCCTCGAAGACTGAGACATCCTGCCAATGTTGTACCAAGCCAGGAGGAGATGGCGCGGAGAAGGTCAATAAATGTAGGGAGAATGTTGACGAGTTCGATTGAGTAGCCAGCGTGACGGAGCCAGAGCGCCATGTAACCAGTCTAGTTGGAGGTCAGTCATACGTCGAGCCTTTATGATTGTCGTTGTAGGACTCACCCAATAATGCGCCTGGCAAAGGAAGATGTAGCACGAGACGCAAATCCACCACATGGGACGGCTCAAGGTGTACTTGAACGTCTTCCATGTAATTCCATCCTTCTCGACGGTGGGGATCCGTTTTAGAGCGAGGATATGCTCTTCCTCAGTCATATACCACCTTCTGGGCGATGTAGGCAGTCCAGGCCAGACAACGAATCCCAAAAAGGCGAGAGGTAACGTGATGATGCCTTGGACAATGAACAACCATCGCCAACCAGCACGCCCGAAAACGCCATTGAGGTTTCGGTATGCAGCAGCTTGGAGGTAGCCAGAGAACATGGAGCCCAGTGAATTCCCCATGAACCAGACGCCTGCTCTTTTGAAGAGTTCTTCATTCTTGAACCACGAGCCAACTGCGCCGAGAACGTCAGTAACTCAGACGGCTAACGACTTGATGATAGTTACTGTGCAGAGACTTACGGATTAGATGGGTGCCGCCGAATGAGCTCGCCTCGAGGAACCCAGTCAGGGCTCTCAAGATATAAAGTTGCCAGCTGTGTTTGATCTCGGACTGACAAAAAGCGATGACAGCCCAAAGTATCTGAAGCGAAGGAAGCAGGAATGGTGCACTGTCACAGTTAGCTTTGTTCCTTTGGATAGGTACCGGGTCGGTTGGCTATGCCTTACAGTTTGCCTTTTGTTTGTAGAGTCATAAGGGGGATTTGACCCAAGACATAAGCCGTGTTATCTGCATGAAACATTTCAACATCAGCCCGAGCCCGCTTGCATACCGGCTAACATGACCTACAAGCAACGACATAGTAATTCAGCTCATTCCCGAAGGCATTGAGATCCTCTCTCATACCAGAGACATATGCGTTAGTGATGTTTTGTTGTCCAAGGAACTTGAACAAAAGTCAGTACTTGGCCCAATAGTTGCAAAGTAATAATTCAGACTGACGCGGCAAAAGACTGATATGAATTAGTGTATTGCCAGATGCCAATAGACTCTGCTCGGCTTACAGCTCAGGGATCCGAAGACCAGAATGGCGAGATCAAGTTTGCGAAGGAGTTTCCTCTCTTCTTTGGGATACTCCGACGCTGCACGATTGTCAGCTGATATCCTCTGAGAGGTCAGACATAACGAACGCACGGTACCAGTCAAAGACAGAGACCACCACTGCCCCGACCTTATTGTTTTTCAAGCTTCCGATAACGCCCATCTTCGACTAACGGGAGTAGTATGCTAATTAGGCGGAGCTTCGAGATATGACCTTGAGCATAGTCTTATATTCTCACATATGCATATTCGCATTGATCTGCAAATATGGCGAGCTTGTGCGCCGAGAGGTAGTATTTGCAGGGTTGATGTCCGTCGCGATATGTTTCTTGGTCCGCGGAGACTGATTTGGGCACCGGATAAGCAGAATGGGTAATCCACATAGGTATATATTCTATATCAAATAAACATATCTTTACGATAGACTATGCATGCCAATGGAACTCTGGTAGAGGATATGGTAAATCGTTTAGACGATCGGATGGCGACATCTCTCCACTTGGGCTACTACCGCTATTTGTCCAATCGCCAATGGTCCTGTGTGGAAAGGCGGGGAAGTTCCAGTTAACTTATCTATTGCGACATCAACAAGTACTATAACGCAAGTTTTATCCTCTCGGGGTCTCCAATAAGAGGGCAAAATGAGGGGTTATATGTCGTCTATGTTCTGCGGGGGTGACAGGCCCTCAGTCATATGCCTAACCTGCAAATAGTTCGTCAAGCAACACAGCCATTACTACACGGTCAAATAGGACTTACACGGTGGGAAGGCATGCAGAAAATTGGACTGACCAATGCGGGAAGTTTATAGTTCTTTAAGCCCAGGAAGTTTGTTTGAATAGATAAGTTAGCTTATCTGATAAAGATAGGCTTTAAGGTCTCCTGTAGTAAAGGTAAATACGAAGTGAAGTTGTTAGAAATAGCAACATGTCATGCAACGCGACCAAGACTCGCCGCCCTCTCGCTGTATCCAGACCCAGTCGAGATATGGCAGAGTCTGGAACAGCTCCCTGCAACACTCCTACTCATAGACATAACAAAACATCCCCTCTGTTGTCGACATGAGCTCGCCCAAAGCCACTTCCTGTCCTTCAGCCACCGAGCCTAGATTCTGAATGTCAAAGATGGTAGCGCTCTTATGCGGCTCGTACAAGTCATACATGGTGATCGGCCCATTCACAGCGGTCGACACGTTCGCTGCACGCACCTCCGGGTCCAGCATCTGCCACATCCACCAGACCCGATCGATTCACATGGTGTGCCCAGAAAGCCGGCTCTCCGGGACTGACCCAGAAATCGCGACCGGGATCACCGCCAAGTGAGTTGTGGGCGCCGGGGTGGATTCCGATGTCGCGAGATCCCCACGCACCCGACACCATCGTCTGGAACCACCATGTATCGTCCGTGTCGCGGAGGAGCGTAAGAACCCTTAGCGGTGCAGGATCTCGTCGGTCAAGTCGCGCTTGAGGCAGCGGGGGTTGTATTTATATCCTGCGCCGGACGTGTCGGTCTTGTTGCCTACGAGAGCGAGTCCTACGGGGCCGAGGTTGACGGTGATGTTGGCAAAAGGACCGCTGGTGACACAACCTCCGCCGGTACCATGAGGGAAAACTGACAAACGTTAGTGCCCATCCCATGCTATAAGTTAGTTGGGAGATACGGGGAACATGCGCAAGGCGTTCATTCGTTTCACGTACCGACTTCCATGTTGGGATATTGAGAGTTGATGACAATCGCATCAGAGTCTGTGTAGTTGAGTGGCGCGCCGTTTCCTGATAGTAAGGTTGCGGACCCGTCAAAGACTTCTGACTTTTCAAAGGTCTCCTTCTCCGTCTTCGTCCAGTCCCCTGATCACATATAGTTAGCAACTTCGATCCATACATGTCCTCATCGCTAGACTGATGTGATTGGAGAGTTCAAAGAACCTGTCTTGCGTGGAAAACAGACATACAGTAAGGAAAGGGGCCTTTGTAGCCGCAATCGTTACGAAGGGCCTGCTCCATCTCCCAGATGTACCATCGATGCCATCCAAGGAAATTGGCGTTCAAGTGGATGGTCAGAGTCTGGTTGATGTGGGTGACGACCCAGTCATCGTATCGCGACTTGGCACCAGGGGCAAGGTCCGACGGGGTCTTGGCTAGCAAGTCCATGAGGCACTTGAGGGCGTCGGTGTAGGATATCCTCTACTCGCCGGTGAGGTTCTCGAACAGCTTTCGAACCCTGATGTTGTCCTTGTTACAGGTAGTGGAATTGCCGATTCGCGAAAAAGCTACCTCGCGAGCATGCGCGTTGAACTCAGCCAGCGTTGCGTTCTTGGGGTTGAAGCTCGACTTGACTGTGGCCTCGCGCTTGAAGTTCCTGGTGAGGTCTGTACTACCTTGGGTAGTAGCCGCCAAGCCAAGCACGATGGCGTAGAACGAAGGATTAAGATGAATGTTTAGGTTCCTGAACGAAAGGCAGGATAGCTGAGGAATAATGGAAGTATTGTAAATGGTTCAGTTGTCTCGAGAGCTTGATGGTTCTGATCTTGAGAAATATTCTGGGACTCGATGTTAAATACCTGTAAATATCTGCAGAATGAAATAGCCACCCTGATTACATTTTAGGAGCTGAGGTTCTTTGCCAAATCAGCATAACACCTACTCAGGAGGTTCAAGGTGGATTGAAAAACCTCTTCTTCGTGTTCGCTAAACTAACCGGCAGCAATTTGCCGTTGCAGGAACTCTTACAATATCCAGAAGCCTTGATACACCGTTCCGAGACATCAATAAGTCAGCGGCGCTTTTCACATTTCACTTAACGATGTTTTTGAGAATCCTCCTGATACGAACTTTTAAACGCCGGCGATAAAGATCGCACTTTACAGTCTTTCCATTATTCGACAGCTATAGACTTTGTTCATACAGCGGCCCGTCCCTTACCCATGTAACATAGTTGCTAATACTACAGAACGAAAATTATAAGCTGTGATGTTAATTCATTGAAGTCATACACAAGAAGGAGAATTATCTAGGTCATCTGAATGCCATCACTCAAAACGATAAAATATTCAGGTCAGTACCATTACAGTGCTGTGCTTACTTGTTAAGTAGTGGAATTTGATGTCATGGATCCCGAGCTGAGAAGGCCGGCCAAGCTAACTGCAGATCCCGCCGCAGCTTTGAGACATCCGTCCTTGCTTGTTGATGTCTGCATTACGTTGATCCATGGACGGGGCTGCGAGTTGGGCTAGATTGTATTACACGATTAAATCTCTACAATGAGCTGTATAGCCCTCATGACTCGTATATTTGGCTGGCGCTGTTCGTCTTTGTCTTTTGGCCCACTGTCTAAGCGTAAGGACGTTAAGTCTCCGTTCAACTGCCGGAACCGCTGAGCCAGCGGCCAAATACTTCTTTAGGCAATTCAAGTAAGACCTCGGAAACCTGTCTATTTTCGTATCCGCATTACGATGATCGTCCATTGCTCCGCATAGTTTTCTGTCTCCTAGTTGGCCTAGCCTTACATGACTGAGAACCAAAGTTCCTTCACTTGATGAACGCTTGGGCGGATGATCACAAACACATCAGCTTGCCCCTGAGAATAGCCTCCGCGATGTTCCGCAGTAGATGCATATAGACACAAATTGTATTTATTGGGGGCCTGACTCAAGATGACGTGCGGCACCAAGGAAGCATCACGAAGACAGGATAACCCCTTTTCCAGATTGTCTAATTCAGAACTGGGACCAACCTCAAACAGGCGTTCCTATCGGAGTCACTCGTGGAGTCTCTGTCTAATGGTGAAAGTGACTGGACGGAGTGACATGAAGGGAAGCAATGGCTTACCGCCACTTGCCAATTCACAAGGTGGCTATTGTCAACAATTGCCTCGGTGTACTCCTTTTTCTACGACGTCTTACGGATTAAGTAGTGTTGAACTTTTGAACCCTGAGGAATATCTGGATCGTGACCTGTAGGCATTAATTGCAGTCAAAACCTGTAACTAAGAGCTTGTATTCAACATGCAGAACCTGGAGCCAGGCCTGACTATGTGATCTCTGGTTTTACTCAATTAAAAAATCGAATCAATTTATCTATATGAAAGGAATGTCTACAGAAATAGACCAATTTATGTCTGAGGGATGTGCTGATGGAGGTGCATAGAGTGAACGCTGTGTTGAAACACTAGACGTTCTGATGTTGAATAGCTTCTGAAGATGTCTCTTCTCCATGTGTATCTAAAGCGTTGAAACGCAAGTACACCTCACCACCTAGACCACTTTCAGACACAGTAAGCATCAAAATGAGATGACAGCTGCATATAGCTCATGGACCCATTTACAGAAACGGCCTTGCCATCTTGCTGAAGCCCACCGCCCGGGATGTAAACGAGGCCCCCAACTGAGGCTGCCTGGGTTCCGTGACGCGGAACTGCCATGGGCTTAAGTTCGGTCCACTCCTGTGCCTCCGTATCGAAAGCCTCGGACTGGTCGAACACGCCAGTAACTGTGTCTGGGTTTCCTTCCCCACCAAAGACGTAAAACTTACTTCCAACCGCGGGGAACAGGCATGTGAGCTGCACTAGACTTCCATCCAGTTTCCTGGTTGGTCAGATCAAGTTCAAAGACCGTGTCACGGGTATTCATCTGTCCAAACTATCTGCCACCCACAACGTAAAAGGTATCGCCGATCACCGCGCCCGTACCATCCATGGTGGCGGCTCTCTGGTAGCTCGGCTGCATTCGCCACAACCCGCTGCCAGAGTCCGGAAGTCATGTTAAAAGATACGACAGTGTTGGTGTCTTGATAGGTATCCTGAAGTACAGCCATGCCGCCAGCGAGATAGATCATCTCGCCGTGGACACCAACAATAGAGCTTCCCTTTTCACCATTAGGCATTGGGGCGAGGTCGCTCCAGGTGTCCGACTTGAGATCGCATACATAAGACGATGCTGAAGCTACCCAGTTCATGGATACGCCAGAAACAGTTGGGCCATCGACCAAACCGCCGAGCAAGTACAGCTTATTGCCCACGACAGCAACGTTTGGGTGTTGACTTTATGAAGGACGGCGGACTTGGTGCTCCGGGTGCCCGTGGGGATGTCATAGAACTGCAGCAGATCGGTCATCTCCGTGCCACTGCCAGCGACGACAATGCCGCCCAGAATGGCAATTGTCTCGTTGTTTATAGCGACGGCGCCGTGTTCCTGGCGGGGCGTTGGGATGGGGGCAAGGTTGACCCATTCGTTAGACTTGCAGGCCGAGGCTGTTGCAGCAACGTTGAATAGGCTGAAGACAACCAATGGAAGGGTAGGCGATGAAGCACGCATGATTTCGTTTGTTTTTAAAGTTGAAAATAAGATAGTAGCTTATTAAGAAGTATGATCCTTTAAGAGTCTGGGTCTGCTGTTACTCACTCGGCTTCTACAACTCTTAAGTAGCTCTCCCTGGAAGTTCTACCTTGAAAATGCTTGTCGTCGTCGTCATCGTCGTCGTCTCTGTTATTCTTGACAGTTACTAACTGGCTTCTATTCCTGAAGTGCTTAATCAGCGGCATGGTTGAGGTATCCCCACATACTCATCGTATTAACTCCGGAAACCAAGGACCCCTATGTCTTAGAATAGGGTTAAGGATGCTGATCAAAATCATTTACAGATTAATGACTGTGGTCTTAGCTTTGGGTCTATTCCCCGTTTTCTTGGTCTTGTAACGCTACTAAAACTCAGTGGGATCAAGAGCTGCGTCTGCCCCAAGGGTTCCTTTCCAAGAGGTTGGGGTTTCATTGAAAGTTATAATTTGATGAATGATATATGCAACTCCAGAATCTCTCACCACAAACAAGTGATTTCTTCCATGCAACAGCGACCTCTCTACCACCGAAAGGGACTTCGTTGGCATTGTCCATCCCAGGGACGGAGATGCCACTGCAGCCAAGACAGGAACTGCTGTTTCAACCCTCAACACCAAGGAAGTCAGAAACTGGCAAGTTCCGCAGAGTCAGACTTCTAACACAGTCAGATTCTTCCAGAGCGTCGAAAAGCCACCTGCAGTTGCCGCAGGTCCGAACTGGCCTCGCATTACAACACAATACCAACATCCGCGTCAATGCATATCGACTCTATTCGAACTGACTCCACTGTCCTCCATCTTGGCTCTTGGGCAGACAACAATCTTTACTCGGGAGGATGCGTTAGCCTGGGAGTTGCCCAAGACGACCCGGACTTGCAGCTTGGCAAATTTAACTCGACTGATGACCACCCAATGGAATCAATCGCGGCCTAAAGCGCCACGACAAATCAATTTTGCTCGGCTATGTTCCTCTCTACCCAAGGCTATGCTCTGGCTCAGTCAGCTTGAGATGGACAAGAACAAGAACTGGTGAGTCGACGCCACTGCAACGAATGTCAATACTAACGGATTCACTATCAGCCTCGATATATAGTCCGACACTATACTGTATGCTGCTACTGCTCATTGGATTGCGTGTTTCAGCAAAAAAACAAGCGTCACCAGTGGTACGCTCAATGTGACGGGTATCAGGCCACGGTACTGGTCTCAGTGGTCGAGCACTGGCCGTGTCAGCTCTCCAGCCATCACTTTCCAAAAGCCTCCGTTGGTCCTGTTTGGCTTTGACGCAAAAGCGTGTGACAGAATCAGTTAAGCGACGTTAGTTAATCGATAGTCTGGTCTAGACCCGGGCCTTATTGGCTTTCTGCAGTAGTGTCAATTGCCAAGCCAATAGACTTGTTACTATCTCATCACTTTCGCTCGATAATTGGCCAAATTGTGGCTACTTTGTATGTTTATGTCCAAGAAGAGAGTTTATCAGCTGGTGCCCACCCTATGTCTTTCACCACCAACACATACCCTTCCAGCATATATACAAGGCCCATCGATCATCGACCAGCTCACACAATTCCACGAATTAATCATTTACAGCAACGAATGCTTTTTCTTCCCACAATGTCCGAACATTCTAGCCGGTCGCCTGAGCCCGAATACATCGGTGCTTTTAACTTTATAGTTGAAGAAACCGGCACGTTGATGGATCTTGCAGGCGGTGGCGGGCAAGAACCCCCCGTAATTGCATAGTAAGGGCCATTTAGAAGTTCAATAATTCATCGAGGTTGCCGCTAACGATATCTCACTTCTAGCGACGCGCAGGACGACGGAAACCACCGGAACCAAATCTGGTCTGTTTTCGCCGTGCCAGGCAAGGACACAGTTCTCATCAAGAGCGAGGCAGACGGGGCATGGCTATATTTCGCTGGTAGGCCTGTTTCTGCACAATATGATTGAGGACGCTAACAATTATTTCAGGACGTGATAGCCCAGTTCGCACAGAGCGTGTACACTGGACTGATGAACGTGCTCAGTGGCGCTTTCAGGGCGGCGACGTTGATAGCCTGGACAACGGCGCGTCTGTATCGTAAGTCTGAACAACATCACCAAGTTGCTTCGCTTTGATTTAACATCTTTAATAGAGTTTCCAGTGCAAGCCGGACTAACAGTGTTCTGGATCTTGAGGGTGGCAATCCTACAGGAAGGATCCTAACCTATAACTATCATGGTAGCCCCAACCAGCTCTTTAAGCTTCGGAAGAAATGGTAAACTGAAGCTTTGTATTTTGGTGAACCTATAGTCGGATGTGCGAAGGCTATTGGTTGTGATAAGTTAGTTTAACATGGCTGGTAAAAGTGGGCAGGCGACGTATCATGGTGTAGACCACTAGCAGCTTTCGGCAACCTAATTACTATTGTGGAAGGAGAGACTCTTCAATTACGGCTTTCTATTTTAAAACTGCTACATTCGCTATTAGAAATCACTTGTTGAAAACAGAGCTAATTCCGTATTCAGCTTTACATTTGCAAATGCGAGGATCAACTAGAGGCCGGGTTGAGCCTTTAATTAATACACCTTAACGGTCTATGTATATTGTACTTTGAACTAGTGTTTGTGTTTCAGGATAAACTTAATTCGTATGTCTGTGCAAAAGGCAGTAATAAATTAAATAGAATTGAGTTCAGGCTATTTGTGGAACAGAGATCGGATCTACGGCACACCACGTTGAACTGCCGATGTATTAAACTTTAGCGAGACATGGTAAATAAAATTATATGCTACGATGTGCGAGGCTGCGTGGAATAAACTTCTCGTGTTACAGGGATATAAACCTTCTCGTAAGAAGGATAAATAGAAAGCGATCCCGCATTCACCTTCATCATCGCTTGTTCACAAACCACTAGAGACATATTCCACCACAAAGCCTACCGCCAACAGCAAGTTCTTCCTCCTTCCACGAAATCTGAGATAGCCAATGTAAGTTGACTTGTCCAATCTAGCGACATAATCAAGAAGAAAACCCATGCCAATTATCCAGCAGTCTTTCATCAATCATGCTCACCAAAGCCGTCCTCGTCATCGCAGCTGCATGCAATGCATGGGCATCACCCTACGTCGTCACCAACCCGAAAGATCTAAAGAACGACTGGCACAGCAATGACTACACCGGAACTCGCGGCAAGGACCAGATGATCCATTGGAAGTTCACTCTCGAAGGCCACAACGCCGTCCCCGACCCAGGCGACTTTTTAACAGTTTGTAAGGGCGTGCAGAACGGTGAGCTCTGCGGCGAACCCTGCACCAAGCCTGGTGCCTTTGTGGCATGCAAGAACGAAGCGTATGAGGCTCGTCAGTGGTTCAGTGAGTATGGCACCACTGTTGAAGTGCGCCGTACGACGTTCCCTGATGCTGGGAAGAAGGTTATTACCAGTGCTACGGCCAATATCACTGAGCAGGATGTGGTTGGTACAGTACATTATAAGCTGAAGTTTGGGGATTTCCAGAAGCAATTCATTTCTACATTTAATCCTCCGTCGACTAAGATTTAGGTAGAGTATATTTTAAGTATTTATAGCCTATTAGTATAGTTTATTGTATTACTTTCTTAGCATTATATCAGTATATAAACCAGTCGCCCATAGTTGCTTGCTTCATAAAGTAATATAAATTGAATTTGCGCTATACTTCTTAGCCACTGCTGTGGCTAAACTCTACTCTCCAATGTCTGTCGGGATGTGGAGGCGCGCCAAGCTTTAGATTGGCCCGTGTCGCTCCCGTGAGAATAGCCACAGCTTCTCTCGAAATCATTAGGTTAATAAACCAGCTTCTTTCGGAGAGTAAAAGTACCACTGTTTTCTTTTATATTATTATTGTGTACTCTTGCGACTTCCAGCTGCGACACGGTCATGGCTTGTGACCAAGCAGCCATGCCCTGAATTCAAGGCACGACTTTGCGCGAGGACACTACATCTCATGAGACGACAATGAAGAGGTGATCGTCAATAATGGTCCCGTTCATGACCAAATCACGACTTTCTATCCTCTGCGCCATGATAACCAAGTCAGACGACATGCAGTCTCTCTGTCGCCATATTTCCCTTGCAAACGAGTTCAACACTAACGGCATAGCTGCAGCCACTTCAACAGGCCTGGGCGATGAGACTGTGGCTCAGACAATGCATGCTGCAGTTAATGGCTACAGCGAGGTTATTAAACATGAATGTGCATGTGCACCCGAGTCACATTCTCCTTTTGCAGATCACATTTTGCAGACTGATCAAAATGCAACGTTGCGCTCAAATCTCGATCGACAAGTCCCCGCATCTCATCAGGGGTAGGCGCTCCGTCATTAGACCATGCATTGTTCGAAACTCTTTTATTTCCGAATTTCATGCGGTCCGAACAAAAGGACCAGTTACGCGCCGCGTGAGTATCCAAACTAGGTGTCATGAAACAATACTAAATGACTCTATTTTTCGCGACAGAACTTCCCCATGAAAGAGAAAAGCGCCTGCTGCCATTCGCCACGTGCCTCGGGAGATCAGCCAGGGCCGGTCCCAGCATCACAAGCTCCAGGGTTGTATCTCAATAAGAATTTGTCTGTTGCCCTGGCCTATCACATCTTCTCATGGGTTCTAGTGAATATCGGAAACATAGCCGGTTTCATTGGACCGGCTATCTGCCAGTTATAACCCATAGTTAAGCACCAGGTTTCGCCTTAAGAGGAAGCTCATTTCTAAGGGACTGATACTGAATGCACTGGTCAGGAGCTATGCAAGTCAAGTCGAGATCTCCTGACTGCTGTTTTACCTGCATGAACTCATCCTACAGCGTCACAACCCCTTATTGGCTCACGTGAAATGAATAGCAGCTGGCTTTGCTTCCCAGAGAGATTTCGGATAGGAGACGAGGACATAGAACCGCAAGATACGCGCTGAGATTAACTACCAAGAATAATTAATACAAATATGCAATGTCTCCTTCAATCCCTGACGCCTATTCCGACAAGCTTTGCTCTATCACAACGACTTCACTGAAATTCATCACCTTCATCAGAGATCAGACAAAAGAGATATCTTTATCCTTTCCAATCTTTGAAGCCAATATGAAAGTCTTCAGGAGCCTGCATGCATGTCTCCTTGGACTTCTTACCCAGCATGCTGCGCAATCATGGGCACTATCAGGAGAGGCGAAAGCAATGGTTGAAGACTCTATGGAGTGGATGGATAGGTTCTACGACCCCAAGATCTCACAGCTATACGATCTCAACTCTAATGCGGCAATGAACCACGAGACACTAGCTTCTACATGGTATGCGGTCGGACTTCTTGCACGGAATGCCGACGGTGATGCCTCAAGGGCTGAGGATGTCATAAGATACGTCATTAATGATCAGCACGACAACCCCAAAGATTTGTGGTATGGGGACTATACGCGAGAACCGGAGGAGCCAACCGTTGGAACAGCATGGTACCCTGCCAAGATGTACGGATCATGGGACCCAAATTGGCGAGGCTTCGTTGGTCTCAGCTTCATCACGATATACGAAGAGTTCGGCGATTTGTTGTCTGACGATTTGAAGGGGCTTATGCTGGACAGTCTATATAACTGCAGCATTGGCGACTCTTACCGCGTGGGTGGTGTCAACGGAGATAACCTCTATCCATCTTACAGCAACCCTGCAATCATGCGTGCGATCGGAACGAGCTGGACTGGTCGCCAAGTTGGCGATGACAATATGACACAGGCTGGGGAGGATTATGCCAAGGAGATTATTGACCTCTTCGACTTGCATGATACGCTTTCTGAATTCAACTCTGCAACTTATACCGGCATTTCACTATTTGGTCTTACGCTATGGTGCAAGTATGGCCATGAGGATAGTATTCTCTCCGAAAGAGGTCCGGATCTCCTGCGCGGTGTCTGGAATTACACATCGCAACTGTGGAATCCGAGCATGCGGAACCTCGCTGGTCCATGGGACCGCGCATACACGTTCGATATGACTAAGTCTCTCGGCATCCTATCTCACTTTCTCGCGCCTATTATCGGGAGGAAGGAATCCGGTCTCTGGCAGTACCCGGAAGTCATGAGCCATGCGCGTGACTGGGCTTGGGCGCCACTCATTGCCGTCCACTCGGAATTTCACAACTCGTTGCTTTCGGATGATCTTAAGGAGTCACTGAAGACATTTGATGGAGAGAGGACGTATGAGGGAAAGGCTTACTATCCGCCATACGATCTTGATACCCGGAATATCACGACGTGGCTTAGCGAGTCGCTCATGATCGGAGCTCAGTCGTATCACACGAAAAGTGCAAACGGACCGTCAAATAACAAGGCCCAGTTCCATCCCGCGGTTGCACATTGGTCTTATGGAGATGATAATATAGGATGGCTCAGCGTAAGTTAACACGGCTTCAAGATTCACTCATACAATTACTGACGTAACACCCAGCTCCGACCTACTGAGGCCCACGTCTTGATGGAAGTCTCGCCAAAGAAGCTCAAAGTGACGTATCCTGAGGGTACTAGTAGTTCGGTATTCACTTTCGTGGCCTCTCCCTCACTCGCGAAGAGGGATGTTCAGTCGTGGGCTGACATTCAAGGCGCCTCAATATCTATCTCTGGAAATGCAAATCCCGAGCCACAGATCACATTCGCTGGTCGATATGGCGGTTCAGGAAGTCCGATTTACGACCACAATCATTGGACTTTTGTCCACACAATGCCTGCTGAGTTTGAAGGCGCCCCTGAGATTATCATTGAGTTCGAATAAGGGATCCTGGTTCAAGACCAACACGGGCTTTTTCGTCGGATATACAGCATAGATTAGAAGATGTAACATTATTGTGTACTCATGTTTTATAGATTTCAGCTAGTATCAATATGCATAAATTCCTTCACTTAGAAGCATTACGCAAGTAAGCCCCCTACGATGAAAGCCGCAAGAGTGATAATGAAAGCAGCCGATCCGGGCTGTAGAGAGGCGGAATCGTTATCATCATCGCCACTGCCAGCACCGGATTCAGATCCATTCCCTCCACTCGAACCTGATCCGCTCTCGTGGCTTAAGACAAAGATCTCGCCCGTCTTGTCGGAACTGAACCACAGTCTACCCTTGGAATCCCACGCCAGACCAACGGGGCGGAAGCAGTCATCCGGACACTTTGAGAGATCTTTGTTGTAGATGATGGGTGTAGTGGCGTTTGTACTTCGTGAAGAAGATGCAGGTTGACCGTCTTGGAAATCTACGTACGAGACTTTGTAGCCAACTGGTGGATTACGGTTCCCTGAGGATGTTAGAAGTGCATTGGGTTCGAAGTTGGGTCAAGGGGAGCTCACAGCTTCCGTGGAAAGATACATAGGCTCTTGTGCCATTCTCGTCGAACTTCAGGTCAAGAGGCGCCGTATGGGCTTGGAACGCTAGGACTGGAGCAACATAATCGGATTTGCATTCCTCGTCAGTAAGGACGGTAGCATCATCACCATCAGACTGGCGATCAGCTGGAAATTGATCGCCTATCTTGAGGTCGCCGAGATAAGGGAAGTCATCCGTAGACCAAAGGGTATAGCAAAGAGGGTAGCCGTAGTTACCACCCTGATCATCAGAGCCATTAAGATAGCCGTGGAAGTTCATCTCCTCGCCTGGGTTGTCCTTGTGGATATCTTTGCCGTCACGATGTAGTTCGTCTGCTGAATTCTCAACGCTGAAAATGCCGCCTGTCTCTGGATGCTCTGCCACGCCGACGGAATTGCGCAGACCCCAACCGATGATCTCGCCGTCGAGGTAATCGTACGGTTTTTTAGCAGAATTACTGCTGAAAGATGAGATGTTAAAGGCGCGGATCTGAGAGCGGCCTGAGTCACGGTCTTCAGCACCTGCGTCATCGTTTCCATCGCTGCCGCGGGACACGAGCAGCATGTCTGGATGTTTCTGTGAGATAAGCAGGGTTCGTGAGGTGTGGCCTCCATTGGTCATGTTTGAGACTAGGGTCTGGGCAGAAGATTCGCTCAGTGTGACTTTGGACGGGTCATAAGACCATGCAAAGACCTCATCGGACGAAGAAGCGTATATTATACGTCCATCTTTGGAGAGAGCGATGCCATGGTTTAGCTAGTACAGTATCCTACTTAGTTGGTGTTCAAGAGACGGAAGATTCAGGCTCTAAGTAGCTCACATTATTCTTCTTTAGTAGAGTGGTCTTCTTCTTGACTTGCAAGCAGGTTCCTCCTTCATCATCAAGTTCGAAATGAATTATGCCATTCCCAGAGTCTATTACAATGAGAGCACCCTCGCTGTCGAACAAAATACCTCGAGGTCGTCTGAGCTCATTGGCGATGATACTGTAGTTCCAGTTATCTGCAGTAACGGGGGCCTGATAAGAGGTTTCGAGGGTCTTGAGGTTGCATTGCTGGGCTGAAGCGATGACGATGAGAAACGTTACGGTGGCGAGGAGGCGGATGGACGCCATGGCAAAACGCGGGGTATCGATGACGTCGGGATCAAAAGGTGGATTACCAGGGTTGATCGATGTAACAGAACTTTGGGGATGCTAATAGGCCCTGAGTATGGGTATCAAAAGGGCAATATTGTGGAAAATGAGGGTTAAACTGGATCATGGAGGAAATAGCTAGAATACATGGCCAAAGTCGGAAGTCGTCATTGAACGACTCTTGGCCAAGGTCACACGACTTTGTTGCCCAATGAGACAGAAGACAGGGATTGAGAAATTTTAGGCTAAGCAGGCCGATCCTGGCGAAGTCGACTTAACTAACATACCCTACATCGCTTTTATATAAACATTGGGGGACCCAGTAGAAGAAATACCAACTTAGTAGACACTTGGTTTAATGTATATGCATAGGTATATGCACCTATAACTTCAGTATCGGCCACTTCCATACTTGCGACTTTTCGGGATGCTCAGACAATGCATCATGACAGCAAGTAGTTGGAAACGAGATATGCATTCTAACTCTAGCCATCCCAAGACACTATGCAAACAGAGGGAATTCAAGTGGTTGGAACTAAATAGTTCATATCTCCCGACTAGCTAATTGTTTTAAGCCAATCTGTTAGACATTTAGTTTGATACAAGACTCTGGGGGGTGATTCGGCCCCGATTCTAGACCTTGGCGGCCATCTCCGCTATCTGACCTTAGTCCTGAATAACCCGAATTGCTGGCTATAAAACAAAATAATACAGAAATTTATTCCAGCTACCTTCCCGGTGGAGTTCTACCATCCCGCATCAGGAAGCAGGATAAAAGTCCCTTCCCCACGGCACATATTCCGATGCCGTGGTAGCCGGATTCTCAGCGGGTCATTGATAAGTAGCCCCATCGGGCAATGGATCTGACAGGCATCTAAGTGGCTGCAGCCAATGCCGACGTTCCTGAGCTTCTAGCGTGTACGACATCTCGGACACACTGCTCGTGGGTTACACGCGCATCGCACACGATACCCTGGTATGGTACTGATAAGTATCGCTTATCGCCGCTGAGGGTCTGGCAGTGACCAATAACAGGCGCGATGTGACAATAAATTGGGAAGGTTAGTGGTATCGTACCCCATGAATGAGTGCGATAACTAGGTGGGCACGGGAGAAGCGGCAACTGCTATCGGTCGAACGTTCGATTGTGCGACCCGATGTGGGGTTTCCAGGATCTAGAAATACAGTGTTACAGCCTGCTCACTTTGTCTCTCTTGATGTCCATTTTATTGTGTGACCTGTGTCCTTTCACCTTATCCGCGTCTCTAGCTGTCGCCCACTTCTGGTGAATCACAATTCCTACAACCAAGGACCCAGGCAGCCATGGCTTCTTACAATGAGAAGCTCAAGGGCGGGGACCACGAGCTGTCCCTCGAGTCAGGAAGCGGCGACATTCCGGCGGCCGAAGCCTACACTTCATCAACCGACTACGGACACGGCGTCCTAGCAAGCCTCCGCCGCTTTGAGGCTCGCATGGATAAGGCTCTCGGCGTCGAGTCTGAGGCCATCGTGCGCAAAACAGAAGAGGACAAACGACCCGTGCCATGGCACGAGGAGCTCAACATGGCCTTGATTTGGGCCTCGGGCACTATGGGCATCAGCTGTTTCGCCACTGGGTTCTTGGGTTGGGAGTTCGGTCTGAGCTTGAAGCAGAGTCTACTGATTTATGTCTTTACGTCTATCCTTGGTGGCTCGGTGTCGTCGTACTGCGCTACCTTTGGTGCGGCAACAGGTCTACGTCAGGTTTCTGTCTCCCGTTATAGCTTCGGCTGGTATCCCAATAAGATCATTGCATTCCTCAATGGTATTGAACAGCTGGGCTGGGCTTCTGTTGCTACCATCAGTGGTGGACTGGCCCTTACCGCCGTCGCGGACGGTCACATATCTCTCGTTGTCGGCGTTATCATTATCGCCTTGGTTTCGCTCGCCATCAGCTTCTTGGGACTCAAATACATTCTGATCTACGAGCGATATGCATGGTGCATTTACTTCATCGTGTTCATGATCATTTTTGGCATGGTGGGACCGTACGCCGACAACAAGACTCCTGCCTCTAGTTCTGGAATAGATCTCTCGGGCAATGTGCTTTCTCTGATTGCCATTGTTTACGGCAGCTCCGCATCGTGGGCGACTATGGCTTCGGACTACTATGCGCACTACCCTGCCAACACATCACGGCTGAAAGTCTGGCTCTTGACTACGGCTGGTATTGGTATCCCTACAGCGATCGGCATGACTGCAGGAGCAACAGTTGCCAGTTCACTCAACAACGTCGAAGCTTGGAAGACAGCATATGAAGATCCTCACCAAGGTCTTGGCTTCCTCATCAGAGACATGCTGCATCCTCGAGGCTTTGCTAAATTGCTCCTCGTTCTGCTATCGTTTAGCGGCATCAACACCAACATCATGTCCCTCTACTCGTCGGCCATCTCTTTCCAACAGATGGCCACACCATGTGCTAGAGTTCCTCGCTTCATCTGGACCCTTGGAAATTTCGTGATCGTCATCATTCTGGCTATCGTTGGTCGTCAAAAGCTCAACACATACCTGCAGGATTTCCTGAGTCTCTTGGGCTATTGGTGCACCAGCTACTTCGTTATCCTTTTCGAGGAACACACCATCTTCCGCAAGCGTAACTTTGACAACTACGATCTTGAGGGCTGGAATACGCGGGAGAGGCTGCCACATGGTATCGCTGCCTCAGTTGCCTTTCTTTTGGGTGTTGTTGCGTGGTGCATGGGAATGGTTGAGACGTGGTTCACTGGTCCTCTTGGCAAGTTGATTGGAACATACGGAGGCGATGTTGCAAATGAGTTGACCTTTGTGGTCACCGCGATCGTGTACCCAGTTGCTCGATACTTGGAACTAAAGTACTTCGGCAAGTAGATTATAGCAACTAGCAGCCGTTATCAGTAAAACATGACTTTCTTACGGTTATAATGTCGATCTGTTCCTCAACATGAGCATAGTGGTCTTGATGAGATATACAGGCCACAGCGGAGGTACTCTGAAGTAACAGTAGATTAAATGAAAAAAAAAAGATATCAAGATATAGGCATTCACTCATGATGACAATAAGGCGGCAACTAGTACATTCAATATGTAATTATGTTAGCTATCTCCAAGTCCCCTATTGGGCTAATAATCTGATCAGCCTTATATACCTTCCTCCTCATTTCCAGTGTTTCCCTACGTCTCATATTTCCTTCGTGGTAGATCTACCTTGCCATTGGGTTGCTTGAATTACCCATGTGAGCGGGCAACTCAGACACGGGCGTGTTGTCGAGAGGGGAAGAAGCGATAGGAAGTTCGGAAACAGGCGATGTGACCGTCTTGTAAGGCTCGATGGGAGGACTCTGATGCGGAGAACCTGTGCCGTCCACGAACATTTGACTGTATCTTGGATCGCTGGGGGGAGGCGGGGATCCCTGAGCGTGATAGCCGGAATAGTTGTTGTAGTAGTCGTAGACGACCGGAGGAGGTATATCTTGTTGATACATTTGCTGTTGGTATTGTTGAGGGGGGATTCCAGGTGCAGGCGCCGTAGCAACTTCTTTACTCTGCGGCTTCTTGCTTTGAAGAAACCAAAAGGCCAGCCCCAAGATGGCGATCACCGCGACACCACCGATAACGCCTCCGACGATGGCCCCGACTGGGGTAGGGTTACCTGGTTCAGGTGAGGGCTCAGCTGTCTTGGTGACAATGGTGATGCCCTTGGTGGTATCAATACTGGTAAGTGTCTGCTCTCCAGTCGTACTACCCGTTGTTACCTTAATAACTGTCGAGTCGTAAAAGGGAACCTGTTGTTCACTCTTGCCACAAAGATATATAGATAGCTCATCGCCGTCTTCCAGGGCCTTGATGCCTGTTGCGCAATACGGATAGTTCACATTAACATCGCCGGTGCTGAAGTCACTCATTAGCTGACGTTTTGCATTCATTTGGGCACGAATTAGCCGAACCAACAAAGAGCACGCGGGTCTTGACTATCACAACTAGATGCGCGGGGATAGCATGTCGTGAAGATATTCTCGAAGCAACCAAAGTGTGAGCCGATTGTCTTGCAGGTCGTAGTCCAGGCATTCTCTTCGCCGCATTTCCAGGTAGCCCAATCTATGCAACTGTGTTAGATCATTGGAGGCTCAAGACGATGATTAGTAAGATTCAATACCGCTGCCCAAGACAGAATAGTAGCCACAGGAACCGTAGTTGTTTTGGCGACCGAAAAGATCGCGCTGATGCAGCGTCGCAGGAGCAGTCACAGCCGGGCCAGCCGCATCAAACGCGGGGGCGACTGGAACCTCTGTAGGCTGAATAGCAGCCATAGTTGCAAAGGCTTGCTCACGGCAAATGATCGATAGAATGTGATGTTGAAAAATCGACCGTTACTGAAAGTGGGAAAACATCCAGTGCGTGAGACGGAGGTAAAACAAATTACTTCTTTAGCAGATTGGGGCAGACAAAACTGTAAGACAACAGAGAAGGCAGAGCCCTTAAAACGTTTGTTCTCTCCGGATTTTAATAATAGCTGAGAAGGTTTGTCCAATGATGTTTAGGCGTGATGGTGTTGGAGATGTGCAGTGGCGCTCCGTTAGCCTACGGCTGAGAAACATTGCACCACTTACAACCTGTCGCCAAGATCAGCCCTCTTGGAAAGAGGAGATTGAGACCACGGCCTGCGAGGGCAAGGAGAGTCAGCTGGGTTCAGACGACGCTCAGTAGTGGCCCCGGCCTCCTCTATAGTTGTTTATATTGGCTGGGATAGTTAGCCATTATTGAGAGGCTTAAAGCCATTTCTGCAGAGGCCCGTTCTAGGCTTGGAGGCGTCTTTCAGCTGCTGTCGGCTGCCGTTTAACTCAATTACATCCCTGCCCATAGGCTCCATTTCCCTGGCTTGACGGGGCCCGGTCGCCGGCTTTGGCTTGCAAGAACCTTGACTCTACCATAAGAGGAGGTGAGATGAGCTTCCTATATACAAATGGATTATGTAACTCTAAACAAGGAAGCTAAACCGATCAGGGCTACCATACCTTTTGACATTTATTGCAAATGTGGCAGGGCAGGTCCGAAGTGGAAAGCTGAAAGGCAGTGTCTTCCATTATCCATATGAATTGGGGGGAGGGGGAAATTACCTTAACACCGTGTGGCGGCCAACTCTTCACACGACGGCACCTGAACTACCTTGCAAGGCACATGCGCCTCTCTGCTTGACTTGCTATTCAGATTTGCACAAACATACTCGTTTTGATGAAATACCTACTCTCCCCGGCATGATTATCGCGATACTCGGTGCTATAGATGTCAGCCTTGTTGAAAGTCAGTGACCCAATCTTCGTGGCGTGGATAGCTTGACCAGCCAATCAGAGGCCGCACTTAATTGATAGTTCCAACCCAACTTCCAGATCCTAACAATTTACGATTGCGGGGTTTCATTCTGTTCTTGCACCTTGACTAGATTATTAGTACATACTTTCCATTGATGGCCTGTACGCAATGGTAACAGAGAGAAAGCGACGCTCTCGCTACACATCCGTCGCTTGGTCTGTACCCTCTAGACGTCATTGATATGTGCTTCTGCTAAATAGGTACAACATAGCGAGAGATGCCAACAGCGCAAGACCCGATGCAGCGGCGAGCAGCCATGTAATGGATGTCGTAAAGCCTGTACAGGATGCCTCTATCCACGGGCAACGCGTTATCGATCTTCGCGTTGCGCATCGTAGGTGTCACTCTACAACCTCGTAGTCTGGAAGCTTACCTCACTTACCAGGGCAAAGGTGCCTCTCCAAGAGCCAGAGAATGTTCAATCAGAGAAAGAATGTCTAGAGGACGGTTCAGAAAGCCTAGATTCACTGTCGCAGAGCTGGCCTATGGATGCTACGGGTTCAGAATTAGCGTATGATAATTTTGATGATTTCATACGTCTTACCGAGCGACAGCTGTTCCAAGCCGACGATCAAAGCAACAATTCCAGCGCAAACATCTCCTCAGAGGGCTTCGTCTCTAGAGAATTGAAATCCTTATTCGCCCAGGGAAGCATCTCTCCGCCAAGTGCACTAGAAGCTCTCGACCATGGTTTTTGGTGTCGAGTTCTCGCGATCTATGAAGAGGAAGTCGGCATGATGTATCCCTTCCTCGAAGTCGACCAGCTGAGGCATGAAATAATCGACGGAAACACACGGTCTAGCTTCGATGTCCCTCGCTCTAGTAGCCTCTATAGCGAAGAGATTGCAAATATCGCTTTTCTAGTGCTGGCGATCGTCTCAAGCTTTGAAGGCTCCAAGGCTGTAGAGATCGTGAGTCCCATAGTTGAAGAAGCGTTCATTTCAACCATCCCTAAGATACACCTGCAATCCCCTAATATGGGTGACTTGACACTACTGGCTCTGATTGTAAGTGGATGATTTCTACTCATTGTACTTGTATTGACCCGTTGTTCTTTCACAGTGTATCTTCTTCTTTCTTAACGATCGTGAGAAAGAGGCGTGGAGATTAGTAGGTACCATCGTGAGACTTTCACATGAGCGTAGCTCTCAAGAGGAAGAGACTGCCCTCGAGAAGATTTCGGACACTTTCTTCTGGTCTCTATATACCTTGGATCGAAGATGGAGCTTTGGCACTGGGCTGCCATTTGCTGTTCAGGACTCTGAAATCAACCGACCATCACTGCCCACGGTATGATCCCAATCACAGATGCTTAGAACCCAACCTAAACAATGATACAGAACGACCACAGCCATTCACTAGCTTATCTCAAAGAAATGGTTTTATTTTGCGGCATAGCCTCAGATGTTCGAAGCTTCTTCCTTGGCACTTTGGCATGTCGGCTACAAGACTCTAGCTCAACTCGGGACTATCTACAGTTCCGAGTAGTTCAGTGGCAGCAAAACCTACCACGCCGATTGCAGTTCAATGGCATTGACGATAGATTCGACGTGGCAATTGAGAAACGCGGAGATTACAAGCTGCGATTAATGCTTTATCTGCGAGCTAACCAGATGCGAACAATCATCCTCCGCAAAGCAGCTAGTCGCTTCGGGTCTCATAACATCGACATATCGAACTTTCAAGTTATGATTCAGGTTGCTCGAGACACGATACAAGTGTTGGCCAGGCTAGCCAGGGAGACCGACATATATCATGCTCAGCACAAGACGTTCAACCACTTTTTAGAGACCGCTTTGTCATCTCTGCTTCTTGTTACCTGTTATGCCAGCCCCGACCAGAGCAAGTCTTGTCTGCAGGATGTGGTTACAGCTACGCAGCTGATTCACCGGCTGGCGAGAGAGTCACCGATCACGATGCGGCTGAGGGATAAGCTGCAAACTATACGGAAAGCTACCGATGAATTAAGATCACAGAGATATACAGGAAGCAGGGAGGGGTTCGGGCCAGTGCGTGGTACAGGGGCGACGAGAGTTGAGCAAGACTCTGGCTTTTCGGAGGCAGCGCATGCGACAAACTTGACAGGGGATCCTGTTTTATTGAATGGTCTTGCAACTACGGCCAATATTCCAGTCGGACTGTTTGACATAGAACCTTTTGACAGCACCTGGGCGGACACTGATCCTTCATTGTTCAACAACCTGAGTCAGATTCTTGGTAACTGCGAAAGCTTCACATTCTTCTAGCCACTTTTATCGTAAAGCCATAGAAATCGGTTCCCAAACTATACATGGTATATCCTATCTGATTATTTGGCCTCCTCAATTCCTATCTTCAATGCGAGAGATGTCACTTGTGCCGGATCGGGACGGCAGTCTCTGTTGTCACATTAAGGCTTAGCAAGTCGGGCCTTGAATAATGCCCCACTAGATCCAGGTTCTGCTGCATCATGGCCCGGAAGGAAAGGTCAACATCAGCATATAGAATACCCTCTTCTCCCGGCCCCAACGGCTTGCACAGCTCAGAGCCATCAGGCCCGTAGATCATGCTGAAGCCACCACCTGGGGCTCTAGCATAGTCGAACTTTTCCAATCCTGTATTTGCCTTACTGTCTTCCGTCAGAACTTGTGAGCAGACCAAGACAAAGCATGCGCCTTCCATCGCCATGACCTGTGAGAACCTGTTGCAAGCAGGCGGTGTCAAGGATACGGCCAAGGTTGACCCTCCAGGGCATCCCAGCAGAGAGGCCAGCTGGATACTTGGATGTCCAGATTTTGCGAGTACTGGTAGTAACGGAGCAGGGGCTGGGTGTGCTCCCAGCAGTTCAAACCGCCGATGTTGCCGAACGAGGAGGGGACAACAGCCTTGACGGAATCGGCTTGCCCATCGCCCCAGTATGCTCTCTCAACGTGGGTTGGCTTGATCTTTCGTCGATGAAGAACAATGGTACCGGTCTCATCGATAAACGACTACACAGGAGTTAGTGGTTTGCGACCATCAGCGGGAGAACTAGCTGACCTACCTGTGAGATATAGAGGGTGCCTTGATATCTTTCACTGTACCCAAGCACAATAAATACCCCAGCATCGCGGACAGCTGTTTTAATTTGTTCCATTTCCTCCGACTCCTTCTCAAGGGAATTGGCAAAATACTCGCTCATAAATGCAGCATTGCTGACGGGCGAGTTTGCCCAAATGGTCCTGGGTATGTCTCATTAGTTAACCATCTTCGTTCCATGAGATCTGGACTTACCATGGGTAGCCCGGGATGAAGACCTCAGGGAAACCAACGACATTGGCACCTTTGCCAGCAGCCTCTTGGATCAACCCGATCGTTTTGGCAATGCTCCCTTTCAAGTCGTTCCAGCATGGTTCGGCCTGGATGGCAGCTACTTTGCATTTGGAAGGCATTGTGATAGATGGATGAGAGGATGAGAGGTTTGTTGTTGCATGTACACCGAATGAGCTTGAGTTTATAGACGTATTGATGTGCAGTAGTTCCTCCCCTCTCTTATGTTCCCTACGATAAGCGATTAATTATAAATTTCCCCGGGGTCTGTCAACTGCAACAGATTGTCGGAATCAACTCATCTTTACCCCACCTTCTATCACCGATCTCATGCAGATCTCGGAATCAACAGAACACCGGTATTCTTATCTCATTCCGACTCTTCTCTCCTAATCAGAATCAGGGTCGAGTAATCAATAAAGCTAAAGTCAGTTTAGCTTCGTAACAAGCTTTGCCACCCTGACTCGTCTAAGTTGAGTCGACCTTTTTACCCCGCAACAAATCTGGGGTCAACAGTGAGAAGATATCGTTTACAGTGCAGTCCTTATGTGCCATCGTGCAAGGGCCAGACCAGTCTCTCGGGTCTTTGTGTCGCTGATCTATCTTTCGGAATGAGATCTGCTCTAATAGCTGATCTAGATAGCTCAATTAGAAATTGTCGATTTCGGAATGAAACCTTTGCCATAGCCAGCCGATAGCTGATCAATTGGGCTTTGGGTATTTGATATCCGAATCGACCGGTGGCCCTACACCAGATAGTTTGACTTGTACTAGGCTTCGAGCGTATGGGTATGATGAGGCGCAGTTGAAGGAAAATAGTGCAAAACGGAAGCTAGGTAAAAAGTAGCCTCGTTTGGACCATTTGTCCCATCTCCGCGCTATAAATACACATAGAGATCCCATAGCCGTTGTGATTGAAGTCGATTTCTTATACATTGTACCAAGACAGCTAGCTATCTGAGTGCCACTTCAGGAAACTCAACAGTCAATCTCATCATCATGTTTTACAGAGCGAAGTTCCAACCTGGAGACAAGTTTATCTACGGGATCTATGGCATTCAATACCAGGGCCAAATTCCAGATGGTCCGCAGCTATATCTCATTCAAGAATTCGACAAGCTCATCACTGGAAAAGCCCACCTTGACCGCATCACTGTCCCCGGTACTAATGACATGAGCACCCAAATCTGGCTCTCATATTGGTGGCCAGAGTCCCATGTAGAGTGGTGGTCATCGTCTGCCGTGAAACAGTTTTGGGATGCTCTCCCAGAAGACGCAGGCATGTGGAGAGAGGTCCTTACAGCTACTGCCAATCGAGTGCAGAACGCGTGCACTGCTGAGTTGAAGAACGGGATGAATGGCGTTGGAGAGATGGAACCTTTCGGTGACAAGATCGGATATTGGGGCTGTGTTCGTCATCGTATACCAGATGTGAGCTTGGGTGACAAGTTGGCCTCTTCGTTGGAGGAGATGCCTCCACGGGTGCCAGAGACAACAACTATCCGTCCTGGGAGAACAACTGTCACCAACCTACCAGAAAACATCTGCTTTCTAGTGGAGGGACAAGACCATTCGGGCATGTCTGCTGAAGAGAAGACGTTATGGTTCGAGGAGTTTGACGAGCTAGTTACTGGCTGGATGGGCTACCTAGAGAAGGATACAACTGCCAACGGACTCTTCGATGTACGAATGGGCCATGTCTCAGATTGTGGAACGTTCAAGACTGGCACACCGATCAACTTGAACCATAACAGAAAGATCGAGATGTTTTACTGGCAGGATATGAGAAAGTTTGAGCGGGTGGGCAGAATTCATAGAGGTCACGTCAAGTTTCGAAAACGTTGGATGGAGGTTTATGGACCTGGTGGGGAGATGGGCGATGGCAAAGGGCAAATAAACCTATGGGAGTATGGGAGGAAACTTCTATCTTGAGGGGTTCCGATATCTTGGCTGAATATGTTGGGTGCAGAGAGGGTACTGGTTTCATGGCATTCGATAAGTCAGGAATAGTACATAGTCAACAAGTAGTTTAATTTAAATACAGTATCTCTAGCTGTTCGTGCCATAATACTGCGTCATATTCCCAACTGCCATCATATCCTCAAAACTGACAATACGATCCAGCTCAAGAAAGTCGTTGTTCAGGAGAGTTTGAGATATTGTGAACAGGTCATCCTTTGAGATTGTATGTGGTGACTGCGAGTCAACGTGCCACTCATGGTTCCTCAGTTGGGCAGGATTATGCATTTCATTTGTCAGGCTGTTAATGGTCTGTGGCACATCTGGGCTGGGTTGGGCGTGATTATCTTGAAACGCTCTGGAAGCGCCGGATCTCGAATTGAAGATAGGGCCTTCGACTCCAAATACCGGGACCGGTCGTGCTATGCTCTGTTCTGTCGTCGCTTCCTGTGACTCTTTATATTGATCTTGCAGGACGCTGAATAGCTGGTTAAAGAAGTTGGGAGACTTGTCTGTTTGATCTGCCTTCTCATGACCAGTCCATCGATTAGACATATCTGTCAAGTTATCCATCAAGTTCTGATATTCCTTAGACAAAGGAGCATTGTAGTATTGAGAATGAACTGCAAGGCCTGGTTAGAGATGTTCATACGAGTCTCTCAATATCTTACCTAGCAGAGTTCTGGCACTGACGAAAGCACATATTCCCATCTGTGGTGGCACAGGACGAGCCGACGGGTAACCTCCGAGGTACTTGGTTGTTATATTCGCTGTCTCGATTGCGGCATTGAGGCAGTTTTGAGCGCTGAAGTGACTGGGTATGTTCAGGCCGAGAACTTCACAGCCCGGGTATGCAATACGCTCGTGGAGGAGGATAACAGAAGTATTGTGCGTCGCATTGGCTAGTGTCATGCTGGGATCCATTACGCCAGGCATTATCTTGCGCGATACTCCAGAGTCTTTCCATTGCTGAGGCAGATTCATCTTCCAGCTACATTTGTCAGTAGCAAACGCAACTCAGGAACAGCACTTACTGTACTAAACGGAGATCAAGTTCTTTGAACTTGGTCAGCCAGAGAGAAACCTCTTGTCTGTTGGTGAATTCCACGGTAGGTTGAAGGAAGCTCTTCGATATCTGGCAGATTGAATCGATTGATTAGATGTAATAAGCCAGGGCACCAATCTTGGATATATCCCCGGTTGCCTTGTCGCTAGCTCGGATAGTGCTCGCTGGCCCAACAGCATTACTTCCGACAGAGTAAGGACTCGTCCCGTAACTATTTTGTACCGACGGCTCGTTCCAGTTACCGAAATAGGGCGTGACAGCTGGTTCGTTGTGAAACCAGCTCCCGCCGCATATAGGCAGTCTTCGGCGAACATGCTCTGACTTAATGCCTGGACTCCATCTTGGATTCGTCAGACAGTTTGGTGGTGAGAGAATGGAGAGACCTTACCCTTTGATGATAGATGCGATCTTATCCAGGATGAAGATATTCCAGAAGATCCGTCTTCTTTCCTCTTCTTCCAGCCAATCCCGTGGTTCTGGTAGCGATGAGCTCTCCGATAATAGTCCTCTCCTGCGTTGATACACTTCAGGCTCGACAGAGAGTCCCATGTATTCAACTATTCTTGTCAGAGACCCAATGATAGGCCAGGCCTTTTCCAACTTGCCATTTCCAATCTAGATCTTTAGTGGAAGGACTATCAAAGTCAAGGAATGCAACGGACCTCTGTAAATGCAATCATAATAAGTGCTTGTAAGTTCTCAGTCTTTAGGCCCTCCATCGCATTCACCATCACATTCTTTCATAATCTTGATGTCTCGCTGTCGATGAAAGTATTATCCAGTGGGTCACCATTGATCTCGACATAGCGTAGAGAAGCTATCATCATTGCCTCAAGCACGATTGTCATGCGTTGCTCGGTCTCTGTCTGAAGTCGGTCATGGAAGCCTCTCATGATAACCATTGGTATCCATGGCTGGACATTGTAGAAATGTGCCTCGACCAGCTTATCCAAATGGTCCTGAATAATATCGATCCTGCATAATGAATCTTGACTAGTTTGTCGCTGAGCAGCGTCCCCATTACTGGATTTGCGCTGCTCCTCGGCTTCGTCTTGCCTTCGTCTCTTGAAAAGTTCGGAGACTTTTCTGTATGGGTCGTACTCATACTTTCTTTTGCGAGTCGGCTCAATATTCTGATTCAGTTTCTGTAACTCACCCGCGAGCGTTGATAGGACTGCCTCCAGGGGCGTGGAGCTGATGTTACTTGCCCCACTGCCAGAGAGATCACGCTTTGTAGTTTCAGACTCTTGTGTACCTTGGTCATGCTCTGAGCCGAACAATGCTTTCTCGACCTTTTCTGTTGATCTCAATGAGTATGCGTCCTGATGGAGCCATGTGCTTCACTTGATGCATACCTAATCGCTGATTCAGACTCTCTACAGCACCACCTTTCAAGCCTGGCTTCGCTCGGCGGTTTTCGTAAATACAAGGTGCACTTGCATGACATAAATTAGTGTTCTTTAACCTTGATCTTTGCTGTAGACTCACCCAATCGCTCACAATTGGAATAAGCTGGTCTCTGTCTGGAACACTTGAGTTTCCGTTTCCGGCAGCCACTGCAAGAAGGGAGCTCGGCTTCGGGGGAGTCATCGTGCGACAAATCCATCGTGTGCGGAAGTGACGTGAAAGTAGGAACGAAGTCGAATCATTTTTGCCGTCGGCGAACTTGCCGCTAACATAGCTGGCTTGGCCGAGATCTGAGTGGGGAGCTTGATGAGTGACTTTGCCGCGATTCATTTGCTAGCTTTATTACCCCGCAAACCGACTCAGTAATCACTCTCGACGGTGATGATTGGTGGTTGCCGAAGCGGGATGCAGTCACGAGGATTGTGACAGGGGAGCAGTCCTTGCGCTAGAACACATTGGGCACGGTCCTCGCATAACCATCGGCCGATACTCCAGCCGAGGATACACCCAATTCTCTAGGGTAACTATCGTGAGACAATTGCTGCCATGGAGTCTCCAATCAGGGACATCGATGATTTGGTTCAGAGATGATATTGCCGACTTGCCGTTCCACAGGATAATTGGAGATCGGATACCTGTGCGAGTGACGGCTGCTTACTCCGAACGATTTTATCTGAGATTGGAAGAAAAAGGTCTTTTTCAAGATTCCACTGGCAACATGTTCTCTCAATCAATAGTGAGCATATCCTAGACTCATCGCGACACTCCAGCAGCATCAACTTCTTGTAGTGCAAACCATCATGATGCTCAAACCTCAGGTCGAGAACTTGTCTCCTTGGATGGTGTCTGGAACTTTGCCCTCTCCCAATCAGTCGACATTGACGATGAAAGAGTCTGGGAACGGAACATACCGCCAAAGCTCCAAGTTCCTGTTCCCGCTAGCTACAACGATATTTTCATTGATTCCAATATTTGCAATCATGTTGGTTGGGTTTACTACCAAAGACGATTCACCATCCCACTGAGCTGGTCTCAACAGCGTTACTTCCTGCGCTTTGATGCTGCCACGCATCGAGGGCGTGTGTACGTCGATGATCAATGCGTAGCTGAGCATATTGGAGGCTACACTCCATTCGAAGTGGACATCTCGGACATAGTCCAGCCAGGCAAGCAAGTTCGCCTTACTGTGGCGGTTAACAATGAACTTGACTGGCACACTATTCCACCAGGAAGGATAGAGACACTCAAGAATGGCAAACGAAAGCAGCATTATCAACATGACTTCTTCACTATGCAGGTCTTGCGAGATCTGTATGGCTGTTCACTGTTCCCGGTGTGTCTGTCAAGGATATCACAGTTGTTACCAAAGTTGAGGGGTCTACTGGTATTGTGGACTTCAATATTGCTACAAGCACCCCTCTGGACCACCACTCAGTCAAGGTGACACTCTTGGACGAAGACGAATGTCCCGTCAGTCACGCTTCTGAACTGAATGGCTCTCTGATAGTCAAATCGGTTCATCTTTGGCAACCAAGAGCAGCATATCTCTACCAAGTTCGGGCAGAAATATTCGTTGGGAACACGGTAGTAGATACATACGAACTACCAGTTGGAATAAGAACAGTTGAGGTCTCAGGAAACAAGTTTCTTATTAATGGAAAGCCATTCTACTTTACAGGATTTGGTAAACATGAAGATACACCAATCCGAGGCAAAGGTCACGACCCAGTCTACATGATCCACGACTTTCAACTGATGAAGTGAATTGGAGCCAACTCTTTCAGAACTTCCCATTATCCATACGCAGAGGAAGTTCTTGAGTACGCAGATCGTCATGGAATTGTTGTCATCAATGAGACAGCTGCAGTTGGCCTCAACCTGACCATTGTTGCTGGGCTCTTTGGGCACAAGCCGATACCGACCTTCTCACCAGAGACGATGAACGACGAAATACGCGCTGCCCATGCCCAAGCTATACGTGAGCTCATCGCTCGCGACAAGAATCACCCCAGTGTTGTCATGTGGACGATTGCAAACGAGCCAGCAGCCAGTGAACTTGGTGTGAGAGAGTATATGGAGCCACTTGTCAAACTGAACCGCGAATGGGATCCGACACGATCTATCTGCTTAGCCAACGAAAACCAGGCCAATATTCACACTGATCTCATTGCAGATCTTTTTGATGTGATATGCCTCAACAGGTACTACGGTTGGTATCTAAATACTGGCGACCTCGAAGAAGCAGAGCAAGGTCTGGAAGAGTGTCTGCGAAGCTGGGAGGAAAAATACAACAAACCAATCATCATGACAGAGTATGGTGCTGATACCATGGCTGGGCTGCACACGGTTAGAGACATTCCCTGGAGTGAGGAATATCAGAGTCGAGTCCTGGAAATGTCACATCGAGTATTTGATAGAGTGGAGAGTGTGGTTGGAGAGCAAGTCTGGAATTTTGCGGATTTCCAGACTCCATCTAGTTTCATTTTCAGGGTTCATGGTAACAATAAAGGTGTATTTACGCGGGATCGGAGACCAAAGAGTGCTGTGCAGATGCTGAAGAAGAGGTGGATCGAGATGGTATCTAATAGATAAAACCATAGTGTAGCAGCATGTACATTCACAGCGCTATTAAATTAAAATCCCTCTCAATTAGTATTTCCCTATCATGTGTGAACAGGTCCTAAAGTATGCTGTACTAGTTCTCCAAGCATGACAATAAGTTAAACAGACATTGGCATGATCTTTCCTCGACAGCCTGTTTCATGATGCGCAACATCCAAACACCTTACCTACTGCATCTTAACCATTCATTCAACATTATGCGGACAGCTGTCCGGTGGCGGCCGTACATGGAACATCCAGGCCATTCGTTGCAGACCTCCTGACGTTGTTTAAACCTCATCAATCATCCCATTTCTCCTGATGAGCCTTAGTCTCGAACATTTAATGTCCCATGCTTTTCCCGATATTTGCCCGTTAGCCGTAAACAAGGCCTAGCTGGTGTCAAATTTCAAGGCGTTCCTTGCAAATGCTGTCCATAACACGCCAATCATGGTAAGCCCCATGTTTTGAGTTCGTCGGCGGAGGAGGAATCATCGGCCGATGGAAAAGCCGAACTACCGCAACAGTAAAAAAAACCTGTCATGGATGGCCTGATACAACGCTTGTGGCCTTGCAATTCCGCACTACTACTCTACTCTGGGGTTAGACCCCATAATCCCCGCATTGCAACATAGCAGTACACCACTTCCTCGGTTTCTCGCTACCAATCTGTGGGGGATCCGGGGTATGAGCGGCTTCCAACAGGCGAATTGTCGATGCAAATCATGTGTATGGCATCACGTTGGTCGGAATTCTCACCGATGGTATCTTGATCACTGGGAGATATAAATAAGAGCGTCTCTGCAGATCATCAACTTCATCTCCCAAGACAATAGATCTCTAATTATCTTTGCCTCAAAGACAACGCCAAGAGAAAAGAATCAACAATGGTGAGGAGCCTCGAGAACGTCGATGTTGTGCAGGCAGAGCATGAGCATGACGAGAAGAAAGGGACAGGCGATGTGGCACCAACCTCTGCATTTGCGGGCTTGACGCGTGCTCAATGCGTCAGGAAGTTCTGGCGACTCTACATAACCGGACTGGGTGTCTCTTTGGCAGGAATGTACGTACCAACTCCGAACCACCGACTTTGACATTTGGAGTACTGATTCGCTGGTGAACAGGTATGCTGGATATGCCAACTCGGTCATTGGAAGTGTCATTGCAAACGAAGGCTTTATCGAGTACTTTGCCACCGTCAAGGATCCTCAAACCGGCAAGCCAGCTCTCAACTCGCAGCATATCTCGCTCTGGGCGGCTTGCTACTTTGTCACCTCCATCCTGATCCAGTCTATTGCCCCAGTCACTGCAGATAAATTCGGCCGCAAATTCAACATGTGGGGAGTGACCTTGTTTCTGACACTGGTATGTTTTTTCTTTCTCTCGATTTTAAGACAATAGGGTTCTGACAGAAACTTGCAGTCTATTGTGATCCAGGTCATCGCACCTAACTGGTGGACTCTTCTCATTGCTAGTCTCGTGGCTGGCTGTGCAGGCGGTATGATGGGAACATCAGTCATGGTCTACATGTCAGAGGTTGCCCTTCCTCAATTCCGTGGTGCTCTTCTGGGCAGCTTCTCCCTTGCTTTCGCGTTGGGTCAAGTCTTCCTTGCCATTGCTCTAAAGGTTCTCAAAGAAACAAATCCAATGGCCTTCCGCCATATCTTCTACTCAGAGTTCGTCTTCACTGGTCTTTGGCTTTTCCCTATGCTTTATCTTCCCGAGACACCTTGTGAGTTCCTAGATCATTTGTTTGATCGAGACTAATAGCTAATATGGAGGATGTACCTTGGTATGCGCCAAAAGGGAGACATGACGAAGGCAAGAAGGCTTTGAAGCGACTTGTCGGTAATGTCGAAGGCTATGACGTCGATCGTGAGTACTCGGTCATTCAGTATGAGATGGATGAGTCCTCAGCAACCGCCAAATCCAGCAACGAAAACTCCGACTGGAAAGCTCTCTTTACCAACAAGATCAACATGAAGAGAGCCGTTATCTCAACGCTTCCCTTCACGTTCCAAAACGTTGTTGGAGTTCCCTTGATGTTTGGCTACACCACATACTTCTTCCAATTGGCTGGTGTCAGTGATCCATTTTTGGGTAACATGGTCAACCAGATGGTTCTTGTAGTAGGCATCATCATTTCCTTCTACACTGTTGACAAGGTTGGTCGACGGACGCTTGTCATTGGTGGTGGTGCAGCAATGGCGACCATCTGTCTCATTGTTAGGGGGTTGGGTTTCATGAAGCAGACCAGCGCTTCGGGGATGGCATTGGTCGCCTTGTGATCTCTTTGGGCTTTTGTGTATGCCAACACACTCACTCCTATTGGTATGTTCTTATTCAATTCTCGTGTCATCGTGTAACTAACCGATCCTTTTCAAGGCTGGATTAGCTTGGTTGAGATATCAAGCCCAAGCTTGCGTGCAAAGACAACATCGATTGCAGTGACAATCCAATACGCCACTGGTATTTTGTTTGTAAGTCAACACGAGTTCCGTCAAAAGTCCTTCCCTAACCTCTGTTCAGAATTATACCGTTCCCCTCATGTTGTCGAATCAGAATGCTGGATGGGGTCAAAAGATCGGGCTTTTCTTTGGTGGCATCATCTTGGTCTACTTGATTCCTTGTATCCTGATGTTCCCTGAAACAAAGGGTCGAACGTACCACGAGTTGGATGAGCTATTCGAGCGACGCGTTCCTGCTTGGAAATTCGCGTCGACAAGAACTTCACACCAGGAAGAGCTTCAGGCCACGCATGGTGGACAAAAGGTTTGAACAACGAGCATCAGTGTATCTATAGTCAAGAGGAGGGGAGGATGGTGACGAGGATACATTAATAGTGAGAAGATTGCTCTTCTTAGTTTATTTATTATGAGTGGCATTCAGTAAATTATTTTGTTAATTGATTGCTTACTCTCTTTTGTACTGAGGTGTTATAGAATTAAAGAGGAATGCAGGGTAGTATCCGTCATGGCCATCGCTTCATGGATAAGATAAGATAAGATCGGATAAAGATAAGATATAGACCCACTACCCCTTTTTACTTACTGAGTCCGAAGGAAACCTATCATCCCAATTCAATTTGGCACCCGATCCTCTTCCAGATGCTGTATTTAATCCTCGTGATCCAGCATCAAGTAAGCTACTATAATGGTGTATCGCGGCGTACCGAGCAAGGCCTGTGAAAACTGCAGGTAAGCTTGACTACGGTTAACTCTTCCCTGTCCAAATCACGGGTTCTTATAAGATTCACGCAGGAAAGCACATAAAAGGGCAGGCAAAATTGACAGTGCCTGATGAAGCAGATACTGACAGCGCCAAGTGCGATGAGAAACATCCACAGTGTTCGCGTTGTCTGAATCTGGGCAAGATCTGTTCTGGTTACAGAGATCAATCAAGCCTATTGTTTCGAGACGAAACGTCCAAGACAAAAGACATAATTCGGCAGCGTGAGAGAGTGAAGCATGGCAGAGAAACACAGTGGAAGAAGAACGCCGATTCGCCGGTTATGGAGACGTCTTTCATGAAGTACGGGGCACCACGTCCTCCATTGCTTCAAAGGAAGAGATCGCAATATGTCACTTTTACCACTCTACAGTCGAGAACCTATCCATCCATGATCCAACGCTTTCCCTCCAGGAGCAGCTGCCGCGCCTTCATGCTGCATCTCGGCAGGATTCGGCTTTGCATTTGGCATTGGAGGCAGTATCGCTTGTCGCTTCTGAGAGAATCATACCCCATGCGACTCAACTGGGCCTGAATCGATACCTCAAAGCCGTTCAAGCCTTGAGGGAAGAGATACAGAGTGATGAATTGAGCTCAGTTTACCAGGCGTTGTATGGTGTTCTGCTGCTTTGTGGCTATGAGGTCAGGCTCTTACCCTTTATTGCTCACCAAAGTCTAGGTTTAGAACTGACACGCCTTAGACTATGACTGGCCATTCGTCTATGCCTTCGGGGTGGGGGACGCATGTGGATGGGGCGCTAACTCTTCTGAAGCTTCGGGCAACTCACGTGGACTCTCCCCTCTCCCGCAGTATGTACTTCTTTATCCAGAAGAACGTGGTAACATACACCATTCCTATACTTGCCTCAAGGCTTCATATTGACTCTAGTAGGTTATGAGCCAGATGCAAACCTGTCAACCTGTTGATAAGCTCTTCACTCAAGAGCTTCCCACTTCATGTCAAGATCCAGAGATCCGTCTGCTTTCAATAGCAGCTGGTATACCACGACTTCAACACCAAAGTGTCGATCTTGGGCAACTGACGACGATTGATATAGAAAGACTAGTCGACGATGCTAATGCGGTGGAGTTTCGACTGTCAACTTGGTCGAAAGAACTCCCACCTGCTTGGTCTTACGCTACTGCACTAAACATCAACAGTGATGCAGGCTCAGAATATGCTCCGCGAAGCGTCCACAGATATGCTCACTTCTATATAGCTCGCGTATGGAGCTTCTACCGTGTCTCGCAGCTTATTCTGCTTTCGATTCGGCTTCGCGCTTCCTCTATTTTGAGTTCATCATCAGATACCAGCAACATCACAAAGAGAATCGTCGCATTAGTGGACGATATATGCGCAACTGTACCTTATCTTCTGGGCAACGATCTGTGCAAGATGAACCTCCAGTTCGTCACCAGTCACAAGACACAGGAAGCGTCTTTGCTGAGCTTAAGTTCTGCTCTCAAAAGAGCCGGGAATGAACAAACTGGGAAATTTTCTCTCGTGTGGCCCTTATACGTCGCTTGCAGCGCCCGGGGAGTACCTCAAGGACAGAAGGATTGGATGCGTAAACAGCTTCGATGTCTGGCACAAAGCAGCGTTCCTATTGCTCAAACAGTCTGCAACGCGGAGAGCCAGATACTACTTGGCAGACCCGAGGTATCCCGCTTTGATTGCGTATGAGGTCGTGGACTACACTGAAAAGAATACATAATCTTAAGCGTGTGAGGTTCGAACTGATATGATGAGAGATACTGTGGCTAATAGATAATACCTCTGCACAAATATGCTGATGTACAGTCATTTAAAAACGTGCAAAAGAAGCGAACGCTTCATCCTCGAGGAGCTTCTCCATTGCTGCTGTCGACAACCCAACAACGACATCCAGACCACCATCTTTCAACCTGGGCAATATCATCATAGTACCATCCGAGCCTTCACCAGGTACACGAACAGCATCCAGTGTGCCAATATGATCCCCCCATTTATGCCCATAAACGCCAAGATCAGCCCAAGAAGATTCAACAACATCTGGTCCAAGGAAATCATTGAAGGACAACTTGAAGTCGGTAGGGTCCGGTCGTGATTTCAAAAGCCTAATAGTTGAAGTAACCCTTCCGACACTGCTGAAGTCTTTGAGCGACTTCCGTGTCGTGGCTGAAGCTTGCTTCAATCCATTGTCCGATATAATGGACGCCACGCTGATCTTTTCAGTCACGCAGCCCATGGAAGCATTGCCCATATATGAAGGTGGAAGAGGAGGGCTCATCCGGTTGCGAATGTTAACTGCAAAGCAGAAGCGCGATGTTGTGTCCTCTCCAGGAGGATCACAGAAGACCCCGGACTGCATTCGTGTCAAAGTCATGCGCTGCCATATAAAGGCACAGAGAGCATCATGTGAAGAGAATGCTTCTGCCTCTTCTTTGAGCTTTGTAAGTGACTCTGGTGAGAAGTGTAAAAGTTGACTTGCAAGGGGAGGCATCTGGAATCCAGACATATTTGACAGGTCACCCTCCGCGGAGTGAGGAGTAGGCATAAGAACATACTCAGGAAATACAGCAATGTCGGCGATGCCGAGATCTCCTTCGATCAAAGGACTGCGATCGTTAGATGGCACATCAAACGTGGAAAAGGACCCGGAACCACCGCCAGCCACTGCAGTATTGTGTGACCAGGTGCTCAGGATGGCGTCCAAGGCCGATGCGTCACATGCCGAGTGATGAACTCTCACCGTCAGCAGAAGACCACCTTCGACGAAGTTAGCCTGAGCTGCAAAGACAGGCTGGTTGGGTCCTTGTGGCATAACGTCAATAGGGCCGACGTGAGCTGTAGTGAATTCTGCCAAGGGAAAGTTTCTGTCGCGTAGCTCTGCATACGATGGCAGTGCATCGGTACGATCCTTGTACCTACACAGCGCTTTAGTTAGTGAGTGTCTGGATGAGTCTGTTAAAGAGACTATACGTACGGGAACCTGAATCCACCTGGCGAGTCGAGAATCTGGACCTTTCGGGTCTTGGGATCCTGTCCTTCTTCCGGGCCCTGGCCAGACAATGAGATTAGTCACTCTAACACTAGATGGTGATTTCAATTCTTACAATTTGTCCAGATATCCAAGGAATGGAAGTGGCAGTATCAGCCAAGCCCTTCTTCAAGTTCTCATATCTGCATCCGTCTGGCTTCTGTCTGGTACAACGTTATATACAAGACTCACATCTGCCACTTGTCCACGCCAGGTTTAGTTGGATAGCAAAGAATCAAGCGGATACCATATAACCTGGGCATATTCATGTCCAAAGGGGTGAGCTTTTGCTTCGCAGAGAGTGACTGTAGGCCATAATGCTCCAAGGTTACAAGAGAACGATCTTGTTCGCCCTCAGGTGTCTCGGACTGTAAATTGAGAGTGGAAGGCATTGTGATGATAGAAAAAGATGAGAATGATAATTGAAAGAGAGATGAATAGGTGGAATTATGAGTGCTTAAATAGATGATTTGCGATTCTTACGGTAATTGTTTGAGCTTGCAATATGCAGCTGGTTTTGGAATCTTTCGATATTGATTGGACAGCTCAATGTATGCTAGCTACATTTGGTTAGTATGCTGAGCTGTGTGAGCCAGGGTCAGTAAAACCCTGGCAGGAGAAGTGTTAATCGAGCTCTTGTTAAGGCGTCTGCAATTTGTGACTTTGTCTTTGTATTTCAGCTATGCTGTGATTCTTTTCCTCATCCTCTATTGCTGGTGTTTATTCTCATGTATTCTAGAGACCTGAAGAGGTAAAGCTTACAATGGAAGACGACTCATGTAGTCTTTGGCAGCTGCTGGTCTATGCCTAATCAAGAAATGCCGGCGGGCCAGCCCCTCAATACTCCACTTTCAGACCCGAGGCATAAGTTAAGATGTCCAAAGCACCCAGCCAGTGGAACCCAAACCATTTCAAATTCAACCATGCCCACAAATCCCCCTGCCACGCGCCGAAAAGCTCAGTCGCCAACTACCGACTCCCAGAGGCTCAAGAAGAGGGAGTCTGACCGCAAGGCCCAGCGCGTCTCGCGCGAGAGAACCAAGAGCCGCATTGCATATCTCGAGGACCTTGTTCAGAAGCTGAGCAGTGGCGATGATCACGATAAAACCTTGTCCTTGATGGCTCAGCTATCCGAGGTGACGAAACAGCGGGACTCGTTGGTTCGCTTTCTTGATACTACATCTTTGTCCTTCACTAGGCGTCTCTCCGAAGCTAAAAAGTGGGAGAGTAGGGCTATATCCCAAGAAGAAACTCAAGAACAGCAGCCAAGCGTTTCGGATTCTTCCTACAGGGAAGCTTCGGCGTTGCTGCCGGACTTGCTGGAGACACCTCCGGCCGGCAATGGGCTTAGTATCTTTTCGCCCGACTGCACCGGGACTCTCCAGGGGGACACGGCATTAGATGGTAGCCAGACCTGTATGGATCTAGACTCGGTAATCGACAGTGCATCGCATGGCAACCACGTTGATGACAAGACTCCAGCAACGTCGTCGCCTTGTGATTGCACTTCCTCAGAAACAAGGCGGCTCTCAGACGGATCTACAGTTAGCCGTAACATATGGCAAGCAGGTAACCAGGTCTTAAAGAGCCCTCCTGTACGCCTATCAAGCTCAATGCTTGAGTTGGAGTATGAGGCTAGCGAAGACGTTCCAGTGCGCGTTGTGCTGTATGGCTGGGATCATCTTGAGCAGTCGGGGAGAATGACACCACTTTGGAGGAGGATTCGGCATCTAGACGAAATTTGCTTTTCTGCTTGCGGCCAGGTTGAGCGTCTTGCAGTGATTCACATGGTTCACCGTTACATGCGCGCCTACGCTGACCCAACATCGGCCAACATCAGCACTATTCTACCACGATGGTATATGAAGTCGTGAGTATTAATGTCCCTTCCAGCTTAAATTACTTGTTGACTAACTGGCTTGCTCAAGTACGTCATCACAGGACGTCTCTGGCCATCCAGCTGTAGACTACTTTGCTTGGTAAGAAATAAATCAGCCTCCATAAGCCTAACTTCATGAACTTATGTTTGTCAACAGGCCGGCTTTTCGGCAGCAATTCTCCCGCTACCCGCATCGATACTGCAGTAACTTATTTTGGCACATGTTCAAAGAGCACCTGCGCATCGCCTGGCCCTACGAGTTCCGTGATGTGTATTCCGTCAACGTAGGGCTTGGCAGGTACGGCCTTTCGTCCCTATTCAGGGATACAATTGCCAATCTCGGCTCTTGGACCATGCATTCGGATTTCTTTTATCATTTCCCTGCACTTGTACATGACGTGCCCAAGTCCCCTCAAAGTAGTTTGCCTGTCACAATTCATCCACTTCCTCTTCAGACCAACTCACTAGGATATTTGCCTCGAAGCAGAACTCCATTACATCAGCAGAGCACTTTTAGGGTCACGGAGGGCACAGTTTCTGACCCTTCTCAAGGTGGTGAGGATGACCAAGGATGGAGCTACGATGCTGCTGTTGGAGAGTATAACTGGGATTGGGAGAACATTTAGACTCGTAATTTGCTCAAATGTCTTATTGCTTCTCTTTTCTCTTGCTCGCTGGGTACTCAACGACTGGAGATCTCACAGTATAAATATTGAATGCAGTTCAATTCACTCCTCCAAATCAGGTGGTCCGCGTCTCGAAAATCATTTCCAGCTTGGGGCAGAGGAGTGTAAACCCATCTGCGAGCCCGTCTTGGAACGCCTCAACTGTTTGGTTGGGCGCAAGGCGGATATCGAACTTGGAAACAATCTGGGTTAGAACATGCCGGACTTCAAGAAGCCCCAGTTGCTTTCCAGCACAGGAATAACGACCTGTGTGTAATGTCAGAGAATCTATCCCCGGATTAGGCTGCTGTTGGAACTCACCAATTGAGAAAGGCGCAAAGGCTGAAGCATCTCGGACGAGGTCGGGCTGTGTAGTCCATCGCTCAGGAATAAAATCGTTGGGGCGCACAAAGCATCTTTCATCTAGTTCAAATGGTCAGATTTGTCCCAAGGCAGACCTGGGACACCACTTACCCCGGTTCAGTGTATATGTAGGTGTTTGGATAATGGTATTTCCTGGGATAAATGTTCCATCGATTTCCAGGCCCTGCGGTGGTGTAATCCTTTGCAGACCTGAAGGAATAGCCGGGTAAAGCCGCATCGTCTCATCGATGATAGCTTGGAGGTATTTGAGTTTGGCAAGAGCACTGTGACTATGGGGAGAGTCCCCTTGTTTCAAGAACTCGTCAACTTCTTTCTGTAACTTCTGGTAGACCTGGGGATGGCGGGCCAGCTCAAACAGGGCACATGTCATAGTTGTGGAAGTAGTGTCGCTATGTAAATAAATCAGTCGACTATTATCACATCATGCTTCGAAGATATACCTTCCTGCAACCACAATAAGGTGGGCATCACCCAAGAGGTTGAGATCGTCTTGCTTCGTGTGGACTGATTGTTCTTTGTAGGCACCAAGGAGCCAGGAGAACAAGTCTGGAAGGTGAGGCTCATTCTGCCGTTTGGTTAGAAGAGAAAGGACAGATACGAATAGACAGCAGCCTTACCTTTGTCCTCTGATCCACATGTTTTCGTAGCCATTTTAGGAATTGTGCAATCTGGCGATTCAGGATAGGGATATCCTTTACAAGCAAATAGAGCCAGGAGGCTCGGCCAATCGGGCTGCCCCATAGCGTAGACATTTGTGTCAGCTCCATGTAGTAATGCTTGACTCCGTCATTAAGCATATTGAAGCTCTTGCCAAACGCGAGGTCGCCCATGACGTCGAAGCCATAGAAACCGCACCAGTCCGTAATATCGACCGGCTTACCGCATCTCTGTTGCAGCTGATTCATCAACAATCCGGTGTACTTCTCAATTCTTGGTTCGTAATCTCGCATGGCTTTCAGAATGATTAGTCTTGCTTTGCAACAACCAAAGGATGAACTTGTTTATACCTTTGGCATTAAGACCTCTATCCCATACTTTTCTTCGGAGTGTATGCTCCTGCCTATCCCTTGTTGCATGCAAAGATATAGTAGGCACAAAAACATTATACCAAGGACCCTTTTGACAAGGAGATGAATTTTGGTAAATGGTGGCCACGGCGCTCGGTGATGCAACCGAAATCTCGGATGGACCTTTGACTTGGTTAGTGTTGGGTCAATATGGGGCAGAGAGGTAAGGAAATAAGTGAGTACCCAGTCTGATGAAATCGCCGTAGGTTTTGTGTAGCTTCTGCACTTCGGAAAACATATGAAACTTCTTCATCGACATTGATATCGCGCACAACGCAGACAGGGGAGCAAATGTTGGGCCAGGGAATCGGCGCAAGGGATGAAAGAAAAATCTGTAAACAGCCATGCTGCTGTAAACTCCGGCTATGAAGGCTGCCAGGAGTTCAGAAGCAATACACCAGGCATCGAGAAGGCTCTGGCGCTCCAGGTCACCCTGATAGGCCAAGAGACTAAAGAGCGATGCATAGATAAGACCGAAGGAAGCAATGATACGATGAACGGCAACATCCCACTCGCCAATCCGAAAGATAGCTATGTGAGTAGCGACGCCACATAACACCACACAACAAAGGGCAGAAAGGCTGTCAGGTTGAATATTGGAAAAGATAATCATCATGAAGGTTGGTTATTGGTAGTCCAAGGAGAGTAAGTGCTATTGTTATCACTCGCCCAGTTGAAAGATATAAGCTGTCTATACTCTGCATACTATGACTATTTAACTATATGAAATACGCTGACGTCTGATATCATGACTCAGGGACAAGATCATTACCCCGCATGATCTACAAAGGCAATTAATTACTTATGCAGGTGTACTATGCAAGACACGTGAGACTTCCTTACCCTTCCCCAGACATTTAATGATCCTGAGTCATTTGGCCCTGAGTAAGCCGGCTAACTGGGAGAAGAAGTAAGGATTAATTAAGGAGTAAAAGTAAATCGGGTAGAATAGAGTTATTAAATTATGGCATCCGGGCTGGGTAATAAAGCCACCTCATGTTTGAGGTTTATATTAAAGCTCATGCATGTTTAGAAGATAATTTCATAGATACTGAGTTTTTTAATCTGATGTCGCTCCTATTCTCTTGTTATGAAAATCTGCCCTATTATCAGGTTATCACAACAACCTCTGCTATTTTACAGAATTCTGCGTCAGCAGCTGATATTCACTTCTTCTCAAGCCCCTGATTCTCTGTTCTATAGATATTTTCGGATACGCTGACTGTCCAGTACCACTACTACAGGTCATTCAATATCTCATCTAAGAGGTCTACTCCGTCTTCACTGCTGTCCGGCTCTTCAAGCTCCACGCTAGAGAACGGGTCCCAGTCCAGGCTACATAAGTCAAACACCTCTTGATCAGACAGCAAGGCATTAGTGCCGTCCATCTCCGTTACCAAATCAATAGAACCAAGGGAATGAATACTTTCAAGACCTTCAACAGCGTCAGAAACGCTTGATGGAATCCCGAGCTCAGTGGGGCGGCAGTATTCCATCATAGCAGACCAGCTACTGCTCGGCATGGAACCGCCTTTTAGTTCTTGTGAGGAACACAGAGCTCGTTCCATCACTGACGTGCAGTTTAAATATTGGTATGGCTGATAGGCTATAATGTCTGTCCAGCTTCGTAGGCAGCCCTTCGGCTGACTCGTCAGACCACTCTCGACTGAGGTGACAGTTTGGCGAACAAGAAGGCTCAAGGGTTCGATTCCCTCAAATCGGGGTTGATGTGCCTCCAACATCTCAATTAGTACCCGAAGCCGCCTCTGGTTTGCAGTGGTCTGACCACCGAGCCTGGCTTCAAACACATGCATGGCCATTGGGACTGCGGCAAAGACAGCCCTAGTGCGGTACATCATTATTATCTGCTACGTCTCCACCGAAAGGAGTGTACTCACACACTGATGGGTAGAAATCGCGCAAGTCCAAGTCGGACAGGCTCTGATAGGTGATCGATAAAACGAAAGGTGGTAGAACGAACCTCGTCGATGAGGGCAGAGGGAAGAAACTCAGACAAACCAGGCAAACCAGACAAACCAACATCGGCGATGAGCTTCTGATGATGGAGTAGCAATTTAGCTGTACTTGCGTCTTGTTAATTCTGATGTCGTTGGGTAAATCGCTATCTTAACTTACTAGTATTGTATGTATACAAAGTTCGTATAAACAATGACAGACGGATGTCGATGCTGACTTCCGTCACCCAATTCGAGAAATTCTTCCCCGGTTGCACTGAACCAAGCCGAAAGATCGTCTCTGCATCTGGATAGAACTGCGTGGTCATCACCACGTACAGTGTCCAGGTGATGTGAAGCACTGCGATGTCGACCCATAAGCTGAAGCAAATCTACTACCATATAGCTTAATGCCATCAGTCGACGGAATACCCTGAATAGCTGGGCTTTTGTATGTGAAGTATAGACCAGAGACCCATTGAACTCGGAGGTAAAGTCCTCTTCCGCTGGTAACGGGTATTTCCCAGGAATCTGTACACATCGCCTTTGGCCAAGAGAAATACTGCGGTCACGGAGGATACAACACCACCAAAGACGTTTCAGTGAGCCTGTGTCAGTTCCATTGATATGTCCCGCATGGCTAGCACCAAGGCTTTCGGCGTGTTTGATTGCTCTGGTCAACCATACTGAGTTGGGCGTTGGGTGGTCGCTGCCCAACGAGACGGGTAAAAAGGTGAGCAGCAAAGCGCCTCGTGCTAGGTCGACGGCAGAGGGTTCGGTGTCGAAGACATAAAGAAGCTCGTTCAAGTCAGCTATTATCAGCGCTCAGTAGGATAGAGGAAAATAACCTTGGCTCGTTGATAAAATCTAGCAGCCGCAAGGCGAGGACTTTCAAACCCCAGTTCTTTTGTTACGGATTCAGACACGAACTAAAGCAATGTCAGCAACACCTCCAATGTGCAATCGAGTTCACCCACGCTGCATGAAGCAAAGAGCATTGCTTGGATTAGAAATAGTGACACCTTATTCATCTCCTGTCCGTATTGTTCCCAAAACACAGACTCATCCATCAAGGGCAGCATCGGATGAACGTGTAAAAAGTATTCTCGAATAAATTCATAGAGGATAGGTCTGGGCGGAACGTTCAAGCATCCTTGCTGTCGTAAGAAGCGAACATCATCTGGAGGAAGTTGACTCAGGTCTGGGTTGCTGATAAAAGCAACATGGTCACCTGTCGGCTTCGACACCACGCTATCGCCTTCAGACCTAGTATCAGTAGACGCTATTTGCACGCTGTCAGGATGGCATGGTGAGGGATTCGAGGATGAGAATTGGCAGACTCCCAAAGAGGAGTTATTGTTAATTGTAAATATGCCATCCTGAAGCCAGACATCGTCTGGAATAGTGATCGGGGAGCTAGAGTTGGTCTTGTTGGTGACTTGGGCGTTTTTTGTTTCGAGCTTTCTGCTATCAAACGGGTGAGCTTCTGTCCTCGTGATTCCCTGCCGGTCAATGGATGACTTACCGCTTTGGCTTTCGGCCCCTGACCTCACAGTGGACCTCGTCCAAACGACAGTTTAGACAGGGTGAACCTCCAAAGGCCAGGTCACAGCGGATCTTTCTGCCCCTACAATGGAGGCATGCTTGCTTGGCGCGACGTTGTGGCATACCGAGGTTGATGAAGCGCATTGGGAATCTTTTTCGCAAGATCCACAACTGATAGCTGAGTTTGCAGCTGTCAAAAGTCGTGAGAAACTGAATCAGCAGACAGGAACTGATCGGTTTCTGTTTCCCCAGATCACATTACCCCATACCCCACAATCAGCTAATGCATCTTGACTCAGGAAACGCTGCCTCAGCGTTTTTCCCAAACTGCGAGACCCACCAAGCAGAAGGTAAATGATATTAATTAGTCAGAATTTTCTGACCCAAGCTACTTCTGAGCTGTAATTATTAGCCGAAGATCGGCCGAAGGATTAGCCGCAAGCCCTTCATGCTTTTCACAACCAGGTTCGTCTCATATTTGTGTCATACAGCCAGGTTCCTTCAACCAGCCCGAGGCAATAGCCATAGTAAAAAAAAGATTCCATTCACAACAGCGCTTATGTGGCAAGAATATCCCAATTTAATTCTACTGATATTATATTATAACAAGCTCTCTTGAATTAATGAGAACAATTTATTCAGTTGTCCTACGCCGCTGAGGATACTACCCTGCACCATCTGGTCGTTCTTCGACCAATCACAGATGTTTCTGCGACTGACCACAAAGGGAAAATCGACGCAGCCCAGACCTAGCCTGGAACGGACTGTTTAAGGTCTCGACCAAGAAGATATACAGACCAGATTGACCCAAGATGTTTGACTTTACAACAACACTAAGTGACAGAATCGGCAGCTGGAACTTTTGCCAATAAATATTTCCGGCCTCGGCCCAGGAATAATCCAGTGGAACTGTATGATGATAGACATTTGCCTGCCGTTTTGGGTGACCGACTAAACCGAGGTGCTCAACCAATCAGATGCTGCTGAATAACCACGCGCTGATTGGTATTCACAAGCAAAGATCAAATCGCTACAGACATGATGCATATGGCCTCGGAGCACATTCTCAATCAGGATACTCACAGAAGCTAAGGTATGCTGTCGGCTATCCGGCACGATTCTCTGAATTACAGACAAAGAGAATAAGTATAAATTCCAAGATGGAAGACCATGATTGCGTCAATGGCGCTCTCGTTCGCATTGGCAGGTTTGAGTTGAAGACTTCAAATTGATTTAGCAACAAGGCGACATAATCTCAAGACATGATTGCTGGTCTATTCTTTTTTGCAGCCGGCGCTCTGGCCAAGGTCAGCTTCCCGCCCATCCCGTCTGATCTCTCAACCCCGGTACAACAAAGACTGTCGCTGGATGGGCCAAACAGTAAGTTCAACATCAAGTTATCCAAAGGTTCATAGCTGAATTGTACTAGGTGTAACCATTGGCTGGAACACCTACGCCAAGCAATCCAAACCTTGCGTGCAATACGGCCTTTCAAAAGACAATCTTGATAAGCAAGCATGCTCGGATATCTCATTGACATATCCGACTTCTCGCACCTGGGCTAACGCCGTGACTCTTGACAATCTGTCTCCAGCAACGAAATACTACTACAAGATTGTGTCTAAAAGTTCAGTTGTTGATCAGTTTCTTAGCCCTCGGGCAGCTGGAGACAAGACGCCATTCGCCATCAACGCTATCATTGACCTTGGTGTGTACGGAGAGGATGGTTTCACTATCAAAATGGATCAAACGAAGCGGGATGTTATCCCCAATGTTCAGCCTGCTTTGAACCACACAACCATCGGCCGTCTTGCAACAACAGCTGATGACTACGAATTCATCATTCATCCTGGAGATCTTGCATACGCTGACGATTGGTTCCTGAAACCAAAGAACCTGCTTCATGGTGAAGAGGCCTATCAAGCCATTCTTGAAACATTCTACAATCAGTTGGCCCCCATCTCTGGCCGAAAGCCTTACATGGTCAGCCCAGGAAACCATGAAGCAGCATGTGAAGAGATCCCCATCCTCAACAATCTCTGTCCCGAGGGTCAGAAGAACTTCACCGATTTTATGTACAGATTTGGTCAAGTGATGCCCCTCGCTTTTCCGTCAACCTCTTCCAGTGACCCGGCGAGAGTGAGTGCAAACAAGGCCAAGCAACTGGCAAACCCACCATTCTGGTTCTCTTTCGAATACGGCATGGCACATGTCGTCATGATTGACACCGAAACCGACTTTCCCGACGCACCAGATGCACCAGGTGGCTCAGCGAACCTGAACACTGGACCTTTTGGTAGTCCCAATCAGCAACTCCAATTTCTGGAAGCCGATCTTGCATCAGTTGACCGTACAGTTACACCTTGGGTCATTGTTGCAGGTCATCGCCCTTGGTACACTACTGGCGATGAAGGTTGCAAGCCTTGCCAAAAGGCATTCGAAGGGTTGTTCTACAAGTATGGAGTCGACTTGGCCGTCTTTGGGCACGTGCATAATTCACAGCGCTTCTACCCCATTTACAACGGGACTGTCGATGCTGCGGGAATGAAAGACCCCAAGGCGCCTATGTATATTGTGTCCGGGGGTACAGGAAACATCGAGGGACTGAGCGCTGTGGGGAAGAATGCTACTGGTAACGCATTTGCGTATGCGGATGACTTTAGTTACGCGACCATTCGGTTCCAGGATGCTCAAAATCTACAAGTCGACTTCTTCCAATCATCGACAGGCAACCTGTTGGATCAATCCAAGCTCTTCAAGTCACACAACAAACAGTTTGTTAGACAGAGCTAGAGGAAGCTGCAGTGTTATTACCCTTGACACTCTTCTCTCATTATATGTCAGGATATTTTATCTACTTGAGTAGCCGACACCTGCTCCTCTGTGTTGAGAGTGCAGGACAGATACATCAAAATAGGCGATGTAACAATTAAGAGTTCGCTCTCACCGCAATACACAATCGTCCACTCTCAACCCTCTCTTCCTAAGGCCCTCCAGTGACACTCTTGGATCAAAGTTAGTCCATCGATCTTCCGCAGCAATATACCAAAACGGGGTACCATTATCCCTCCGACGTAGCTCCCATTCCTCTGGGATCGGGATGTCATCTAACCGTGGGTCTATATGATGCCGCTTTCCTTCTGGATCTTCAAAGACAGGCTTTTCACCTCGTTTGGGGTAGCTTAGGCGCCACCCCTTTGGCATCTTGCCAAGAATTGCTTCGCCGGCCAATAGTGCTGGATGAGCACACGGCCCTTTGAGTGTGTACTCACCGTCCTCTATCGACCGAAGGACCATGGGCAGATGGCAGCCAAGAAAGACAACGACGAGGTCAGCAGGCTGGCAGCCTCGGGGGCCCAGTACAATGTAGCCCATTTTGGTCAGATAGATAGAGCGATTGTGCATGTAGTAAGTCAAGTGTGCAAGTTGGCCACCAAGCGTCTTACTTTGGGCACTAATTCGATCGGCCAACTGCTCGTGCATCTTGTTGATGAATGGGGAGTGGATGAAGAAGTCGTTCGCATGCAGCATGAAGGAAAATTGCTGAACCTTTTGAAAATCCCAAGTCTCTGGATGGAGACCCAGAAAGCGTCGTGCTGCCTCTAGCACAGTGGCTTGGAGCTGTGCTTGAGAATTTTGACTGTCCTGGGGCCCGACTAGCTCCGTGATGTAGTCACAGCGTACACCTTGTAGCAAAAATTGCTCTTTTGTGAACGCGTGTCCATTCTCGGCGGAGCAAAGGGCAGCTCGACCGTAAGCCATGGGCCGCTGGAGCTGTATCCGCTCCAAGTCGGGGATCCATGTTGGCTCAGACGCTGAGTCGCACAGCGACATCAGTTTGAGATTCTGATGGTACGTCGACACCCGAACCAAAGCATCGCGATGGACGTCCTTAACATCCTTTCTGTAATCAACCACAATTTCGCTAGTGAAGCCACCCTCTGCGAGATCCAATAGGGCGAAGACTCTATCCTTCGGTTCCGTTACCCCACAGGCGTGTGTGTAAGCTACAAGAGAGAAAAAGTCCCTCAAGTGTCGAAGGCATGAAAGCTGCGTGCATTGGAGAATTCGACCATGGTATGGATGTCGACCGTGCCAACCAATGCCTCTCTTTTTGAGGCAATTATCTCGATGGCGCTCCTGAAATGCAGCCAAGGCATGCTATCGTCTCCTGCCAGGATAATTGTGTCTTTGCCCGCCAGTAGGATTTCTTGACGTACCCAGAGTCGGCGGAAACAGGACCGCGATATCAATGATATCAAGGCCTGCCACTGGCGGTTAGAGAAGGGCATGGGCTTGGACCAGTCGTGTGAATTGTCAGGGTGTCTTCTCATGATAAACTCATACTTATCTGGCTTAAACCTCATCCGGTTGTCCAAGATGTCATCTTCCTCGTTGGTAAAATCGACGCAGTCGGCGAGCTCTTGCAGCATGGTGATAGCGATGGAGCTGTGCTCATCTGCGGGGCCGAGCCAGGCAATGACGCGCTGGGCATGCTTGTATATATCGCGCATTCGCTGGACCTGCGAAGCTCGCTCATCGAGGTCCTGTTGATTGATGCAAATCGAGTCAGCCCAGATGATCTGGCTATTGCTTTGGTGACGGATCTTTCGCAAAGCAGAAGCAAGATTGTGACCGATAGCGAGCGACCCCGAGGACTCCTTGTTGCAAATGCATGATTTACCGTGGCCAATCGGTTTTGGATGCCTCAGATCTATATAGTCTGGATTTGACTGGTCACCCCAAGTGTACGACATTGCATCGTACCGCGTAACGTGATCGCCTGGGATATGCTTCACAACGACGAGAGCGCCCGAGAGGGGGTCTCCCTCTTGAGCTGCTGCATCTAGCACCAACACTCTGATCTCATTCTCCTGCAAACTGTTGTATTTGAAGTTACCAGTAACCATTTTCAGTCCATGCGCCGACAGCTGTTGATGAAGTTAGGTGTCCATGTAAGATTTAAGGCCGAACCAAAGCTCTGCATGTGCCCCACAATATTCATCCTTCATTATCTAGGTAGGGGACAACTCGTTGTGGGCTGTTCCATGTCAGAGCCTCAAATCCCCCCGCATTCAACCACTCAACATAAAGCTAGGCATCCCGAATACGCGTATATTACAAATACTCATATCACTCTATCAGCCCGTTATCGGTTCTGGAGCGCTGGGTCTATCCAACAAACCACGAGACTTGGTTATCCCAATAAACAAAGGACCATCGCCACTCCAGGGAATAGAACACATGCTGTATTTTTTACTTCGTCATCTTCTTATCTCTTTCTTTCTTGTCTTACATATAGCACTACTACGTTTTGCGCATCTCGCCAACACCAACGGCCATATATACAATAGTTCATCCTCCCCCAACGTGTCGTGCTGCCCTTAAGTATTCAAGACGTCGGAGTACAGAGATGAGCTTCAGTATATTCTACAAGCTATTCAAGCTGTAATTAACAGACTTGCTGAAAGCTCCCAAGAAAACCAAGAGTCAACAACTCTCCTTGCTCAAGAAGAGGAAATGAAGCTCAGAAACTGTCGTTAACTGTTAGACACCAGACCGAGACTCTATATTCACCTCATCAAGAGGCTCAACAATCTCATCTCCCCGGGGGACCTTTGCCTGAAGCTGACGTAGTCGCCCCATGCAGTGAGTACCAGATACTTTCTGATTTGAGCATGGCCCAGGAATTGCAATCGGGGAAGCCGTCGTGGAAATGGGCCCCACCTGTATCTTCAGCTCCAGCCCGACGAAGCATCAAACAGAGGACACCGTTCATGGCCAACGAGAATGAGCCGGCGGTACATCTACAGTTAGAAAACCTGATTCGGGCTGCCTGCAACCAGAAGTGCTACATGACAGCTTCAGCCATATTTCAATGCAGAAGCTCGACCTTCCTCAATCCTGTATTGACGAGGAACCTGGCGAGGTATACTCACAAACATCATTAGAAACTTCTCAAAGTCTTTAGGTAGAAGAGATCACCGGCAGTAATAGAGGCGTCCCCAACCAGATTGGTTCCCACGAAGAGATTAAAACCACAGAGAATGAATTCACCGATGGAGACGACATAATACTGGTAGATGGACTAAGCGACAGGTAGATAGATACATTTTTGCCAGACTGATAGCCCTGGCTTGACTGCTTACTACGTAGATATAGATACTGTTATATCCTTGCCTACCATGACCATGAGCTCACTAATTATAAGTCGGGTGCCACAAAACCTGATTCCTTAATGCGTTGTAAATTAAGAAAACAATTCCAGATATTATGTGATGGAAGAAACCATTTAACAGGCGACTAGCACCGTTGGAATTCGGAATATCGCCACGAGAGTGTTCAATAAAAGTGGCGTAAGGAAGGGGTAGATCATCATGCCGAGACACCTGCCCCAAGACCTTGGCACATAACTTATGCAATTTCAATCAGGGAGGGAAAGACATTGACCTGATGCGCTGACATGCATGTTTCTAGCTTCTATCTCTATATTAAAAATGTGTTAATTGTAGTCAGGACCTCTCTCTAGAAGGGTATATGCGCTCACATAAACCGAGCTGGTATGATTCACTTCAATGTTCTAAAAAGCGCTTATGCCCACTTGACTAACAGGAATAGATCAAGTCTTGAAATTCTCTCGAGGCATCGGCGATTAATATTTGTATTGTCTTACAATGCTTTGGTTCTCCCTTTGCCGAGCTTCTGTAACGCTGGAAGTCACACACCAAGGGATGACTGATTGGATGACACTGCCGTATTTGCCGACGAATTGTCGCAACACTTGGCGCACAAGAAACCTGGCCAGCAGAAGATCCTGATTAAATCCGAGTCAAACGGATATGCCATCTCCCTTTAAGATGTTGCAGGTGTATCGTTAGGAATGTATGGACATATTGTTATCTCAATATGATGTTGTAAGCGAGTAACGCCTGCTTCAGTTTTTACAGCTAAGCACACTTAGACTAAATGGCTAAGCAGCCTTTTCATCTTGAATTACTATTCTTTTTTTTGTTACCATTCTATACTATTACAATAACCCGGAGTCCATTTCAGTGGACACGGATGTAATACCTGGCAGATGTCTTAGGCGTTCACTTAGAAATGAAGGGAGATTCGGTATCTTGGCATAATTCAAGCCACACAAATTTTCCCCGCAGATAATTTCCTTGCCTAATGCATATAAATGTTTAACTCGCTTACTATTTGCGACCGGGCATCATCAGTCTATCATTCATTTCTCACTGTAGGCCATTCTTTGGCAGCCACTCGTTCAACATGCGTTTGTCCTCATTCCTCCTCGCGGCATGTGCCTCGAGTGCATTCGGGCAGTTCAACCAGAACTTCAAGAGATTCACAAACACCAGTATTCCTGCCACTACGACCTCGGACTCTGTTCCTAGCTCACTTGATACGAGTGCTACTACGACTGGTAGCACCGTTCCGTCTTCTGCGCCTATCAGTCTTGGAACAGCCCAACTTGGTGCAGGTGCTAGTTACACTACTGCACTTGATGGTTCAGCTGCAGTGTATGTACATCTTAGCAACTATGTAGCAAGAGGCACTGACAGATTGTAGATCTCTCTTCATCCGAAACGGTGTTGCTACGTTCAGACTCGTGCCTTTCCTAGCCAGCTTTGCAGGCCTTCGTGTCTTTGTCGTCTTCAGTATCCTCGTCAGGCCACCTCCTGCAGGTCTTAAGCGTCAGGTCTTTGAAGAATGCAGCCTCGAAGTTCAGGTGGATGGCCAAAGCGTCTACCAACAAGTAATGACCGACACGGGCGGATCAGAGGTTGGACAGCGAAGCAACCCTGTCAGGCTTAACGCCGAAGGTCGCCCTGATCTCCAGTATTTCCTGACTTGTGGCTCTGATGCTGTCGAGGTTGTTATTTCTCATCTCTCTTTTGACCAAGCTGGCGATGATGCTGAGACCACACCTATTGCGCCTCTCCCAACAGGTACTGAAACCTCAGGTGGTACTAACACTAACTCTGAGGGATTTACTACCAATTCCAATGGAGAAACTGTCTTCCCTCCTAGCACCAACTCTGCTGGCTTTACCACGAACTCGAATGGCGAGACTATCTTCCCCACTGGAACTAACTCGGCTGGTTTCACCACCAACTCAAACGGCGAGACTATTTTCCCTCCAACCACGAACTCGGCTGGCTTCACCACGAACTCGAACGGAGAGACCATCTTCCCTCCTAGCACTAATTCTGCTGGCTTTACTACCAATTCCAACGGTGAAACTATCTTCCCGACCAACACCAACTCTGCCGGCTTCACCACAAACTCCAATGGAGAGACCATCTTCCCCACTGAAACTGCAACTGGCACCGAGGATCAATCTTCCGCTCCAACTGCTACCACTCCCGCTGGCTTCCCTGACTCCATTGATGCTTTCGCCCTCTTTGGCTGCGTCGGATCTATTGATGGCTTCCCTACTTTCGAACTCGCTCAATCGGATACCTCTATGGATCTGGATCAGTGCTCCACTCTTTGCCAGGGTAGAGCCTACTTTGGTGTCTATGATACGTAAGTCGTACATCCCATTTCTGAATTTGTCTACAATTGCTGATATTGTAAGTGACTGCTACTGTGGTGATGAGATTGATGGCGAAGAAACCGCCCGCGTTGAGCTGGATTCCTGCGATATTGAGTGCCCCGGCGATGTCTCTCAGATCTGCGGTGGTGATGCTCAGCGCCGCAGGATGCACCGTCGCCAGACCATTCCTTCTGAACGCCTCCTCACGGTCTATGTTGCTGCTGGCGCACAAACGGAAATCGTCACCGACGAAGTCACTCGAACCGTCACTGATCAGTCAACTTTCGTTGCTACCATCGCCACTACAGTTGCTGGACCCGTCACCACCGCTACTGAGCGGGTAGTGTACATCTTTGTTGAGGCCGACTGTGGCGCCTGTAACGGCCAATGGGTCTATATTCCTGAGATTTGTGACTGCCAGGGCGGGTTCCAGTATGTTCCCTACTTCTGCTTCGGAGGCAGCTGCTCTGGAAAGACTGTATACAAGTCTCAGGAATGTCATGATTGGTGGAACTACAAGGACTTCTATGTCCCAGCAGACTGTGAGGAATGCTCTGGTGGAGAGATTATTTACAAGCCTTGGGAGAATTCTTGGGGTACACCTGAGAACTGCAAGGCCGAGGAGATTCCTGCCTGTGAGGGACACAGGTGCCCTCCTGTCAACCCCGGCAACAACAAGGGTCAGAACGGAGGTGGTAGCAATGATCACGGCGGCAGCTACCAGCCTGGCAAGCACCATGGAGCTTCTGACAGTGGCTCAAGCAGTGGTTCTAACGGTGGATCCAACGAGGGTTCCAACGAGGGTTCCAACGGTGGCTCTGACAGTGGCTCTAGCTACGGCGATCAGACCAAGGGCTCGAACAACAATGGCTCAAAGGGCGACGCCCCCGAGTGCATTGGAGATCACTGCACAGGACCCTACGGCGGTGAATCCAGCTCCAAGCCCGGTGGTTCCCATGAGTCCAGCGGCGATGACTCTCATGGTGAGCCAGCACCTGGAGGCAAGCCTACTGACGCTCCCATGGTTGTTAGCGGTGCCGGCAAGCAGGTTACTAGTTTGTTTGCTCTTCTGGCTGCCCTCGCCCCTGCTCTTCTCTAGATATTGAATTGTGTTATCCTTTATTCTTCTGACAGTTAGTAAACTTATCTTATAGTTAGGAAAGTTTAATTACTCTTATGTATATATCCTTTAGTACTTATGCTATAATTTAATTTGCTCCGCTCCTCTCACCATCCATCTCATATACTTTAAAGTTGACCTCAAACGGTCTTTAGTACCAGGCCTGTCTGGCTGCCAGTGAGTTGACCCTAAATCTGCGATCTGGCCTGAACGAAAACAGCACGCCGTAGCTGCTAAATCCGCTATAATTCAAACTCCAGACTAAGCATCAACGGACACTGCCAAATGACAGCTAAGAGCACAAGACCTGTCAACTCGAAGCCTACCGAGAATAAATATCAATCCGTTGACCAGGAAGGTACTTGTGTTCAAGATGTTATAGATGTATTCAAGACAACTTTAAGATCAGCACTGAAGCGACTCGATTGATACTAAATGTTGGGCTTCTCTGACTGCCTATGGCCACAGATATTATATGTCCTCACGCAGTAGCTATATATAGAGAAGTACTTGACTTGCTTTCTTCACTTTACAGCAGTTTATTGCCACCCAGGAATAAACAGCAGATTCTAAACAGCCGGGCAATCAGCCTATATAGATGCTTACTAATGGTGTACCCTGTATTGACAAACTAATAATTCAGGTCTTATCTAATCCGTGCATGGCCATAACAAAATATCTTGTATCAATAAGTGACCCCAAAATATCATTTCAGCAACATGATCTGATAGACAAATGATTCACAACCCCATTGAGTTCCTGTAGGCATATACATACTTCTAGCCACAGGTCTCAATTGCAAACAACGTGTGCCATGGCCACCCCACTACTGCTTTGTGGCTGCCATACCTCACGCCATTAATCGAGACCGTGAAGACATAAGCCATCACCCACCAGAGGTCCCGAGGTAACTATTTTAACCTTGCCATTACCACGGAGTCCTTGATCACAATTGTATTGTGCTGTGTACATCAATATAACCAAGCTTACCATCCAAATTCTCTGTGCTGATTTAAGCTCTCAACTACAAGACTTAACTGCAAATAACCTTTCCATCCTTAGGGAACAGAGACAGCGTTATGTCGGAACAACCTTGCTCGCCACAAGATCTCCGCCACAATCAAACCTCAGAGCCGATCGTCCGAGCACAGTCAGGCGATATTCGAGGCAGAACTGCTGACGATATCCATGTGTTCTAAAGGGGTGCCGTTTGCTGCACCACCTTTCGGACCCAACTATCCCCGTCCTCCACAACCGCCACAACACTGGGAGGGTGTGCGTGACATGCTACAGTTCGGACACAAGTCGCCGCAGGCCCCCTATCCGCCAGGGATCGCTGAGGGCCTCGCAGCTAGTCAGCACTGGGGAAGACTGCCTGACGCTCAACGTCTGGACAACTAGGCTCGGCACTGCGGGGCTGCCAGTAATGGTCTGGATTCCCGGTAGTATGTTTGAAGTCCATGCCACTGGCGCTGTAGCCTACTACGATGGTGGTAGGTTTGCCCGAGACGGCGTTGTGAGCGTCACCATCAATTACCGCGTGGGTGCCCAAGGATTTCTCTATCTAGATAATAGCCTTCCCAACCTTGGCCTGCTTGACCAGATTGCCGCTCTCGAATGGGTGCAGAAGAATATAACCGCATTTGCCGGCGACCCCAGCAGGGTCACTATCTTTGGGGAGTCGGCCTGTGCCATGAGTGTGGCCATGCTACTGGCTGTCCCCAAGGCTAAGGGGCTATTCCAACGAGCCATTGTGCAAAGCGGCAGCAACCCAAAGCTCAATTCAACAGCAACAGCGAAGCGCATCGGAAAGCGATTGGCAGAAATCTTAGGCATCGAGGCTACATGGAAGGCCATCAGCGCGATACCATCCGATCGGATCCTCCATGCTCAGGCTCAGCTGCGAGATGAACTGGTCGCTCACCCTGTGCCGGCGCGAGACTAAGATAGCTGCATAGCGCCACATCGGGGTATTTGTCTCTATTCCAAACGCAGGTCCGAAAGAATGACTCAGCGCGACACTTAGCCGTATAACCGGTCATGGAGCATCCAGAATACCGGTTCCTACAGCATCAGCAGCCACCTACCCATCTAGCAATTTTCGCAAGTTCTCTGGCTTAATCTCTTGCACGGCCGGGGCGGTAAGATAATCGAAGAAACCTTGATGTTCTCAGTCGTTGCATTGTCGAAACGTAAAAAATCAAGTTTCTGACCTCTTAAGGTTTTAGCCTAGGGATTTCGGAGTAAAAAAGCCTCCATCCGATGCGCCCCAATGGACTCACTGTTGCCGTTCATCAGGGCGATCTGATCAGCGAAGGTGATGCCCTGGGCGTGCCCCGGCGGGAAGCCTAAATCGTCCTGAGCTATGACCCATGAAACAAAGTGCTGCTCCTACCACTCCGAGGGCTTTCACTTATGTTCTGACCCTTCTGGCGACTTTGACGGCCAGAAACGCGGCCTCTTAGGGTAGACTCTAGAACGCCATGTCGCAGAGCATGCGACAAAAAGACGGCACCTTCAAGCTCGGGACAATGTTACACGGTTGACTGGAGGAAGATACGCAGGAGGATTCCATGTCGGCCCCCATTCAGCCGAAGACAACTGCTTCACTATTAAGCGCACTGTGCGAGTGCGAGTACGAGACGAAAACGATTCTTAGAGAACAAAAACCTCAGTTGGGAAAGGATTGGGCTCAATCGCCCTCCATTAGAGCGAGTACACTACCTTGTTCCGGTTAAAGCAGCCATCCACGTGAAAGCTATTAGTCACATTGCCAGTGGGCCTTCCCCGCTTCCCCGCTTCTACATGATCGAGAACCTGGGGTTGCGGGGATGGAATGACCCAGTCTGGCCTCCTTGTCGGGACGAAATACGACATTACGAGCCATCATAGCGAGATACGAGGCTATAGCATCGCAAACCGGGGGGCTCGGACCAGAAATGTCCTCCTGGGGTGCCTTGGAATGCTTGGACTGCGACCCGGGGAAGTAGCCAGGTTCTCGGGACAGATGGCAGCGGGAACCTAGTCTTGATGTGGATGGTCTCTCGCATCTCGGCCTAAGGATGGCGCGAATCTAAGCTCGGACAGCTCATGGAGATCTCCCACGGCAATTACTTAAGGAACCGTGAGACATCTGTTGCACCAGATGGTCAAATAATTAAAATATAATTCTATTAAAAAGACAACCTTGGCTCATAAACCAATGCCACTTCGACATGCGAGCCTACCTTTCTCTCCTTCTGGCCTCCGGCATAGCAGCGCTTGGTCAACGCCATGCCGGGACGTTCAGCGATCCACCGTCATCTGAGCGTATTCGGTTCCGCTACTGGCTCCCTGACGCCAGCGTGGACCCCGAGGTAGTCAAAGCCGATGTCAAATCAGTGGGCTCCGTTGGCGGCGGCGGCCTTGAATTTCTAGCTTTCTTCGAATATGGAGGCCATGTTGGGTCGATGCCGTCGGGAGCTGATTGGACCAAGTACAACTTCGGCACTCCTTCCTTTCAGAACCTGTTCCGCGCTGCACTCAAAGCACATCATGAGAATTACCTGGTCATGGACTTTCCTATCGGGCCCAACCAGGGACAAGGAGTGCCTGCAGAAACTACTGAGGACGGTCTTCAGTTGGACCTGGTATGTTTTGTCCATCTTCCGCCATTACACGAATTACCAGACCCTGACAACTCTAGGTACCCTTCACAGCTCAGGTCCCAAGAAATGGGGTCTTCAACGGCAAGATCCCCGGCTGGGGCACCGGAGATCTCATCGCCTTCACTTCGGCCTTGGTGCTGCAGGAAGATTCTCACTCCTTCCAGGCTCAGGATAAGTTTAGTGTGAAGAACGTGACCTATGGTGAGTATACGCTCCGCGAAGCAAGCCTGGACGACCATACCCAGCACGTGGACAAGAAGTCCGGGAAAGCTGCCCTGAACCTACCAAGCGTTTCCAAGGGCACTCATTACAGAGTCTTTGCCTTTTATCAGAAGAAGTCCCTCAACAAGAACTTGGACTTTACACCAGACGTGAAAATGGAGGACAACATGTTTCGCAATGGCTCCTACGCCGTCGACCACTTCAGCGCTGCCGGCGGACAGGCAATAGCACGCTTCTGGGAGAAGCACATCCTGGCAAACGGAGTGAAGGATCTCCTTATCTCGGCCGGAAACTATGGTAAGTAGTCAAAGAATTAGGGGTTGCCCCGTCCATCGGCTGAAATAGGCGCTGACTCGAAATAACAGCCTGGGAAGACAGTGTCGAAGTCGTTTCCAACATCACTTGGTCCCAGTCATTTCCCAAACGATACCAGAGCAGATTCGGTCAAAGCATCAACCGTTATCTACCCCTGTTTGTCTTCAAACAGAACAATCTTTCCCTTCAGCCTGCTGATCCCGGAAACTTCCATTGCATGCTCGAAAATGAGATCCAGACGAACCGCTATCTCAACAATTTCCACCTCATTGTCGCTGATGGCTATGCCGAATATCTGCTGTCTCTCCGCAGCTGGGCAAAGACGTTTCTCGGCAAGGAGCTCTCAGTGCAACCCGCCTATAACCTACCTATGGATATGTCGGGTGCTATCCCCCTTGTTGACGCACCCGAGTGTGAGAGCTTTGGTTTTAAGGATGACATAGACCTGTACCGCAGATTTGTTGGCCCAGCTCAGTTGTCGGGAAAGAGGGTCATCTCGAATGAACTGGGTGCTATCCCGATGACTGCATACCAATACACGATCCCAAGGATGCTCTTTTCCATGAACCGCGGATTCGCCGCTGGCGTGAATCAATACGTCCTTCACGGTGGGGCATACACTGGTAACTACTATGGTACCACATGGCCTGGTCACACCGGCTTCGCGTATCTCTTCTCCGAGGCATGGTCTGAGAAACAGCCCGCATGGCATAACGGTTTGAAAGATGCTCTAGATTATGCAGCTAGACTGTCGCATGTTCTCAGACAAGGAGTTCCCAAGATCGATGTTGTCAGATACTCCAAGGAGTCCATAACCAATATCACCACAAGGCCAGCTCCAGCCGACTTGGTCAAAGACGGTAAGAAGAAGAAACACCTCATCTTTCATAAAAGTTACAGCTAACTCGGTTTAAGGTTGGTCATACACATATATCTCGCCAGATAATTTCAGACTAAGGAGTCTTGAGGTAAGTGATCGGCAACTAGCTCCGACCGGACCGGCGTGGGGGGCAATGTCCATCGACGCATCCGAGAGTCTCACAATCGATGCTGTCAAGCGCCTCAGAACGTTCGCCAAGTCAGGATTCCCCATTATCCTCAGTGGTGGATCTCCCGGCTTTTATCCAGTGGGCCAGGACAAAGTGGAGGATTTCCAGCATCAACTCTCCGCCCTGAAGGTGTCGGCCAATGTCTACCAAGTTGGGGCTGGAAATGTTTCTCAGCATTTAACACATCTGGGGCTTACTCCGCGTGTTCAAGGAAAAACCAAGGGCACATGGTACACTACGTGGTACGAGGCCGGGGACATCGACTATGCCTTTGCCTACAACGACGTGCATGATAGCGCCGGGGAGCTGATTCTTTCTACCTGCTCGACACCCTATTTCTATGATGCCTGGACTGGCCAGCGAGCTCCAGTCCTGGTTTATCATCAGGAGCATGGAAAGACTATTATCCCGTTGAGCCTGTCCGGAAACCAGACTGTCATCATTGCTTGCAGCAAGAAACTGTCAAAGGAAATCCCGACACCACGACGACATGTTGTCTTCGCGCCTCCCAATGTGATTGGAACAGCATCAACCAGTCGCTTCAGCATTTTATTGCATGTCGGCCACTCAGACTCCATTCAGACGGCATGTTTGGACAATGGGGAAAAGATCACTATCGACGGTACCGCTGTGCCTCAACAATTCCAGTTGCAAAACTGGAACCTTACGGTCGAGAGATGGGAAAAACCTAAGAACTTCTCCGATGCTTCAGTCATTGCGACTAAGAGGAATACAACCCATATCCTGAGCAAGCTGGAGTCATGGGATCAGTTGCCCGCTCTTGTAAATGCGTCTGGGGTGGGACACTACAGCACAACTTTTGACTGGCCCCTATCCAGTAAGTCTGGGCCACATGTGGCCGATGGTGTCTATCTTGATATCGGTCGGGTAACCCATGCAGCACGCGTTTTGGTCAATGGCAAAATGGCACCACCCCTAGACGTATTTAAGCCACGTTTAGACATTTCATTGTATATAGTGGCGGGCAAGAATACGGTCACTATAGTGGTCCCAACAACCATGTGGAACTACCTAAGGGGATTACTGTCAAAGATTCGAACTGCTGGCTCTGTCCCCTTTCCGGTCCAAGCCGGTATGCCGCTGTTACCAACAGAGGTTGGACTTACTGGCCCTGTCACCCTGACGCCTTTTAAGGTATTGCAAATATTAACTTAATTTTTAGTTTAAGTAAGAACTAAACTTAATTAAATTACATCACTTCAGCTGGCAAAGCAGAAACCCTTGCATTATAAAGCTAGCTAGGAAATTATATAGCAGTTACAGAACCTAGTCTAAGACTTAAAAATAATACATTCCTTAATATCTGCTAGCTATCTAGACTACAGAAACGCTTAATAAAATTATAAATTATAATATCTAGATTTAACTATAGATAACTC